>SKCR01003754.1:0-229040 GCA_019454045.1 Zanthoxylum bungeanum
ATAGGGGGCCCCAAACACAAAGTGGCCCATCGGCATTTTAGAAGCTTCTGGCCCAATCTTCATAAAACACAAACTCATCCCAGTTTAAATGGCCCAACAAGTTCACATCTCATGACAAGAAGTCCAAATGAATCCAAATGATGATGGTCCCAAACACAAGCATAAAGGGTTGCTTCTATAGGTCATATAACTATGGTTCATATGCAAGCTTACAAGGGTATGGATAAAGGCTTCCGCCGGTGAAGGGTTGCCCACAACTAGGTCTCCCCACTCAAGGGTTCAAATGACCAAGTGAGCACACTTTTTTTATACCCTAAGGTACGGGCCAACGAGTGATGATACCATATAACGATCCGCCGCTTCGAGCGAAAACAACTTCACGATGCATGAATAACTGTCAAATGGATTCCTCTATTGAAAATTCCTCAAAGGGAGGGTGGAGCGAACTCTCTTAAATACCCTTACCTCTTAGGCTCTTATCGCCTTGGTGACAGGAATAAACAATAGATCCTCCAAATTAGTCCATCACTTTAAGTATGCCTTAAGGTAAGCTTTGAGTAAATGATTATCTAGATGTCTTCACAGCTTTTCTTTTTGGCTATAAAAAGGTAGTGAGTGAAGGAAGACACCAAATCATTATCTAACTCTAACTAAAGCAAAAATCACAAACATTACAAGACATTATTTTGGGGCCGATTCTCTATCCCCAGTGGAGTCGCCAGACTGTGGACACGGCGACGCAGCCCGGCTCGCTGTCAGGTCGGGAGTACGGAGTAGCCCGCGGGGGACTAAACCGGAGAATAAATGGAGTCGCCACCCAATGTGAACTGGGAAATGATTTAAGGCCGCACTCACCCCTCGCAAGGGAATACCTCAAACCGTTGGGTTCGGAATGGTCCCTTACTTATACCAATTGTAATGAAAGGATTTATGCAATAATATAACCAAGTTTTATGCAACACATGCAAGATAATTCAAATGACATACAAGTTTGCACACCCGTAAACATATGTTTAAGTGAAAACAAATGCATAATTCTAAAAAAACATGTTAATCAGAGAAGTGCGGCAATGACAATAGAAACGTTAACAATAATGGCAGATAATTAAGCACATGATGCAAAAAGGAATAACCAAAGAGGCAAACATGCATAAAACATGATAAAGGAATATGTCCAGTGTGTGCGCGTTCGTGTAGCGTTCGAAAACATGTTCGAATGGAGTGAGGCAGGATGCACGCGTTCGTGTAGCGTTCGGAAACGTGTTCGAACGGGATGGGATGCGATGCATGACAAGACATAATGCATGCGTTCATGTATCGTTCGGAAACGCGTTCGAACGGAGTGAGGCATAATATATATATTCGTGTAGCGTTTGAAAACGCGTTCGAACGAGATTACAAAAATGACATCTATAATGACATAAACACACGCATGAGTGTTTCTCAAGTGGTACGTGGAGTTGTATCCTAAGTACAGATCACACTACCGTCCATTCGGATTCGGATATAGAATTTATGTCTGGGTTTCCATCCGATATATCGCGAGGGATAACACGCAATCATTATCACAACGCAATCATTAACCCAATGTTGACATACATGAAATATGATAATGCATATAACAATAAATAACCGAAGAAACAAATATGCGAAATAAAAAGGAAGATAAATAACACAAAATAAATACGAAATAATAAATATGTGACCAAATCATTTGGCCATTTTCAATGTAGGACTTCACATGCCCGGTTGTACGTATTCCACATCAAACCAAGCATGCCGTTTCCAGGACGACAAAATAGAATATAACAAATGGTGCCCTCAGGTCTTACCTTTTAAATTGCTTCTCGGAAATGCGTTACACCGTCACTAGAAGGGTTAATGCTCCGTTACTTTTCTGGTTTTCTGATTCGGTTTCACTGCTGTTTTGCTCGCTGTTTTCTCCGTTTTTCGTCACTATTTTGGACTGTTTTTTAGACTGTTTTGGATGTTCGAAGGCTGATTTTTAGGGGGTGTTTAGGCGTGGATTCTGGACTATTTTGGGAGGTGTTTATGGATTATTTTCTAGACTGTTTGAAGGGTGTTTAGGCGTGGATTCTGGATTGTTTTGATTACTTTGTTCACGTCACTATTTTTTGGTTTTTCACGTGTTGAAGGCTTCAGGTTTTGGACTCAGTTTGTGTGTTATTTTAACCGATGAAGGCAGAAGCTGCTTGTTGATGAATGAGAGAGAGAGAGAGAGCCAAATGTTGCTGCCTCTTGTATGGTTTATGATTTTGTTAGGGCTGCGGTTATAAGGCTTATGGGGTACGTGTTTTTTTGAGTGCTATGTCATGTGTGTTTAGTTTGTAGGAGTTGTGTGCAAGATGTCTTTATGGCAGTGCGTGAATATGTTTAAGTTGAATGAATGAATATTAATGTATGTGTTTGTGTCGGTCGGGTGAATGGCTCATGTGTGTTTTGTCTGTTTGTGAAAGGGCTGTGCGTGGGTTTGAAGCTGTGTCGGTTTGGTTGGTTGAGTATGTGTGTTCAGTGAGTCTTTGTTGTTTTGTGAGTTTTGTTGTTCATGTCCCCATAGTAAGAAAGAAAAGAATGAGAGGGTTTCATGGTTATTGCTTATTGCCGAGAAGGAGTGTGAGCTTAGGATTTGTTATAGTTTGCCGTGAGATGAGAGATGTGAGAGAGGGAGCCGAGAGTTGATGAGAGAGAGAGGAGGGGGATGCCGAATGAAGAGAGAGTCTAGAGAGATAATGTGTGTAGTGTTTTCTTTTTCTTCGCCAGTTTGTATTAGGGTTTTATTTGGTTTGTAAAAAAAAAATGAGGGAGAAGGGAGAGAGCTAGGAGAGAGGCGAGAAGGCTGTCATGGTTGAGAGAGAGGTGAGCTGTGTGTTGTCTAGGGTTTTTTCATTGTTGCCGAATGAATGTTAAGAAAAGGAGCCTTAGGGTTTAGAATATGTTGTTTTTGGTTTGCTGTGAGTTGTTTGTTTGTCTTTGTAGCTTAGGGTTTGTTTGTGAACTGCCGTGTGAGGTGAGTGAGAGAAGAAAGAGAGGGGACGTGTGAGGCTATTAGGGTTTTCTGTTTTTTTTAGTGAGGCCGTGAGTGTGAGAGCCAATGTGGGGATTAGGGTTTGTTTTAAGTGGTGTTTATATAGTGGTGAGCTAGGGTTAGGGTTATGCAATTGGGCTTTGGATGGGTGTGTATGACCTTTGGATGGGTGCAGGGGTTTTGGGCCAAGATTAATATTTAAAATAGGAATCGACTAAGCGAACCCGCGGCTAACTAGCGAATTTACATTTGACGAAGTATTAATTTATTTTTATTTTTTTTTAATTTTCCCTTCCGAGTCCGTTTCCCGCGACTTCCGCAACTTATCGAGTAGTGCCTCCATACGAGGCTCATCATTGGACTTTATGCAAAAATACAGTGCTACAGGCTGTCCGTTTTTATGTGATATTGAAGGCCTCGATCTTATGAAGAACTCTCTGCATTCACTACTCCCTTTTTTATCACATATACAAATACATTTATCATCCATATGATCAACAAATTCCTCTCAAAATTCATTTTAAGATGTCCTAATATGACAGTTCTTTATGAATTTATCAGAAAAGTTTATGTACTTAGACCACAATGGCCGCAGTTCAGGGGAGGGTATGTCTAACCAAGGCTTTGCTCTGCCATTGAAATGAATGACACTAGCAGTCTCAGCATCAGAAAACTTGTATTCTCTTGGTACCCCAGCCCCAGCATGTGCCAGAAAGGATTAATGACATGGACATGTTAGAATATTTTATTATAATATTTAATTATAGGCTACTATTAATTGTGATACATGTTTTAATAAAGCGCTAAGATAATTGGTTTTATAATAGAAACTGTGAAGCTCAATTGTATGATCTAATAAAGTCGGCCGCATTCTATATTAATTGATGTGTGGACATTAAAGCTGGCTAATGTTGTTATTCCTCCAAGCCTCAAGATCAAATATGTTCATACCATAAGCCCATGCACATTCATTAGGATCAAAATTGCTCGATATCAATGGGTGGGAGAGAAGTTCAGGTAGCTCTTGAACCTCTTTGACATCACAAATTTATCTTCCCCTCTACATGTCTCAACTGCTCCGTTAACTTTTCCATTCATATCAATGTCCCATAGAGGGGAAATATCAGTTTGTACCACAATGTCATCATCTAGGAACACTACCTTGTCGAGGCTAGGAAGCATCTGCAGAGAAAATGAATTGATTTTGAAACTAAGCATACTAAGCACAGAATGAAATCAGTAGAACAGCAGAAACTTATAAGCAATGAGCATAAAACTTACATCTGGTAGATGGATACGAATGTGATTCATCAAAGAATTGTATTTAGGACTAAGTGCTTGCAACTTTGCTGCAATAACGTAAGGTTTCTCAGTATTATTTGCCACAATTGCTGATGAGCCCCCTCGAAACTGTGATCGTACACGTTGATCTTTTTCCATTGCTTCCAAAACAGGCACCTTACCCTTCGAAAACCAGTCAAAATGATGCAATGCCTTGACCTCAATTACGGCTGGTGATAAGGGGAGCAAGTAAAACCATGCCTGTTATTATGTGAAGCACAATTTTTTAAGGGTGTAATGAGTTTTTCACTAGTGATGTTGCAACGACAGAGGGGGCAAGCACGTTGTCTGAGGCAAGGACATAGTGGAAGTAAGAGTTGTTGACAAAGTGCTGGAACGAGTACAGCTAAAACTCCATGAAAGTAATCTGTGAAATGATAAATGTTGATTAGTCTAAACATTTTTTTCCACAATTGCTAAAACTCCAAAAAAAAAAAAAAAGAACTGCCAGTGGTACCATATCTCTAAGCTTGATAGCGAAGGTTTTTGCATCTGATTTGCTTTCTTTCATTTCAGCCATGAATTCTTCTAATGTCTGAGGAATATCAGATCTTCCTTTTAATTCATCTTCGCTCATGGGTTGTTCTAATATTTGGTAAATCACTTCTGGGACCTTTAGATTATACAACCAAAAAATAATTTTAATTAGTGAACAAAACAGCATTAGTTCCTAATATTTTACAATTGCACAGTAAGACAAATTTTCCAGGGAAAATTAAGGGTCAGAAAATCACATTGGACTGCGGCATTTTTAGTCAGGATCCTTGGTCATAGTCTTTTTCCCAGGCAACCTATCATAAGGAAAAAAAAATTAAGAGATGATTAAATACTATAATTATCACAATAGTTATACTTTCTCTTTCTTCTAATTGTTAATTAGGTGCCAACCAATGATCCAACTTAACACCTACCAAATATGAAGTAATATATGTTCAATCAAACTAATATTTTACTTCACATGACCTGCACAGTGGGATATCTTATCTATGTAAATGTAGTTGATGATTAAAGTTTAATGAGCAGCTTAATCATAAGCTACAGAGGAAAATACGGGGATTATATACTTCAGTGAATCTAGCTAGGATTTTCCTACATGTGTTCATCTATGATTGGTTTATCGATATGATCCATCAAGCTATGGAGGATCTCTAAACATATAAACAAAGCCTATGGATAATCATTTCGTTAGCATAGTAGATTAATATTGCATTGAACAATACTACATTGGAATTTAAAGTTTTGCTTAAGACACAATTTCTGCAAATAGGTACATTCTTCTTGAACTCTTATATCAATGCTGCTTATACTGCTAATGTTTTTCTACTGATGAAAAAGACATGGAATCAAACAAAATGGCTTGGAAAAAAACATACCTGGAGTTGACCATTTGCTTTCTCCATCAATTTTATCAACTGTGGACACCAACCGGAGAAGAAATGTGAAGAACAGAAGCGAATAGAAGAGCATTGGTTACGAAAGCCTTCTGGATCCAACCTTCACTTTCACCTTTGCCTGGAAGCACTGTCACATGCCTCAAACTAGGTGATATGTGAAGCTGCATTTTGTCCCAAGCAGCAAAAAACGAAACGAGACGAAACAAAACCTGGCTAGCTAGAGTTGTTGTTCTTGTTGTTCAAGGCTTTGTTAGTTCATTTGCCAAAGGAAAACCTGAACAGAAGTTCAAGAATCCCAAGTGTCATATGATATGATGTAAAAAGAAGGATTTGATGGGGTGTGTTTGTGTTTAAGGTGGTTCTCATTTACCTAACCTTGCATAGCATTTGGGCTAGATTATATATATTTTCTACGCTTATATTTCACATGCGTGGAAAGAGGGTTGTTAAAGAGAAAGATACTGGACACTTAGAAGAAGCTTTTGATATTTGGCTTGATTTAGGAGGAGGGAAGTTGATAGAAACGTTCATACTCAGTGTATAAAGTTTCCGATACAATAAGATTTTGGGAAAGGTCTTGATACAATAATCTTATCCAATTTTTTTCTCAAAATTCGAACATGTGACTAAGTGGATAGCAGATTAACACTTTAACATCGAAACTATTAGAGTAGAGAAAAATCAAAAGTTGAAGCAAATACTAAATGGCATGGTTTGGTGTTACTTGACTTTGCCTCCACATGAAATCTTTGAAGCATACAATTTGGAATTTGGACTTTGACAATACATAGTTTCTAAAATGAAAATGAGACTTCTTTTTAAGTTGTTTGAGTGAAAACACGGGAACGTTTATTTATAATTTGGTAGCAAATTAATGGAGAGAACTTTGTATCAGGCTCTGGCTTGTTGAGAATATATGTTTGTTTGATATATATTTTTTAAAATAATATATTAGGATTTTAGTGATTCAATTTTCTCATGAAAAATATAAAGAAAGTATGAAAAGGGTGAGAGAGATTTCATGTTGGCAGATTTAACATGAATAGATGATTTTGGCATTTGAAAGATTTGTGCATGATGTCAAGACTCAAGTCAATTATTGGAAGCAATGACATCTGTTCAGTGAAGAGAAGGGCTCATTTACAGTACCCCAATAATATTTGTAAACATATAATTTTTATAATTAAATATGCAACTTAAATCATTAAACATGTAAATTTTACAAATAAATATAAAACTTTTCAAAACATGAAATTAGTTACATATTTATTGGTAGAATTTGTAGGTTTAATGATTTAAATCACATGTTCAATACTTAAAATGACATATTTGTACCAATTACTTATTTGTTAGGGATAATGCTTGTTGATGGTGTTTTCAGGCACTATAACATTTAGAGCAGCACGACAATGACAGAAGGGTAATTCCCTGACTGGTTGAGATCATAAAAACCGACCCGACCATAACATGTAGGGACCGACCACTTTGGTTCGGATGACCGAGCACAATAAGGTCGGCAGAAACACTCACAGCATAAAAGATTGCCCTGACCGACCTCATGAAGACCGACCAGATGGCGAGACGTGTTCAAGATGACGACACTTTATTCTTGCGGATAAGATAAAACGAGTTATCCTACTCTCACAAGGAAATAAAGTCAGAACCCGAAAAGGAATAAGAAAAGAGAAAGGAAAATCAGACTAGGAATCCTTGTAAGGAAAGAAGACTAAAGTTCAACTAGGATTTCTTATGCGAATATGAGTTTGATTTCTGTGTTCTTATAAATAGGAAGGCATAGTATGTGTAAAAGGCATCATAAAAAAGTGGAGATCAAGATCATTATTGTGAGACTTGTAAACAAAAGAGAGAGCTGAGAAGCGTGTTTGAGTAATAAAAGTATCATCCTTTTTGTGCCCGTGGACGTAGGTCGGACCAAGATCCGCCGAACCACGTTAAATCTCCTTGTTGATTGGTGTATTTATCTGTCTTTTGCTAAATTTATTTTTGGTCCCCCATAACCAAACAAATTCACTATTGAGAGAGGATTGTCTCGGGAGTAATATTCTCATATTGCCCTGAGACCAAAATCAGCCGTCAACAATGCTATTTTCCCCCTATCTTTACACTATTAGGCACTCACTTACTATTTTCATATTATTTTAATACCCTCTTGAAATAAAAAAAAGGATTATTTTATATTTTAACATATTTATACTTATTGTAAACAATTAATATTTTTTTATGTTATTATTAATTCATTAGTTTAATTAAAAATATACAAATAAAATTATTTAATAGAATATAAAAATACAATTATAAAGATGTACAAATAAAAATCAGGATTTGGGACAAAAATTTATCCCAAATCATCTAGAATTTTGATAGAAAATTTTAATTTAAATGATTTTGATATACAAGATCCCGTTAGGATTTGAAATTTTCTATCATCCTTACCTCTCATATATTTTCTATAAATTTTGAGTTCTAATTTTTTAAATTATTTTAAGAAAATGGGTTTTTGAGTGCCAATTTATAGATATATTAATAAATTAGCTTGCTAATTTTATTTCATTTATTCATTATATTGTTTAGTATAAAATTAAATTTGAAAGCCTTTAAAATGGAATTAAACTAAAATGTAATTAGAAAAATATTTATTAAGATAATTAAATAAAATAATTTTCTAAAGCAATATTAGATTTTATAATAATTTTATATCAAAATATTATATTTTATAATTTTATTCTTTTATAATTACTTATTCTAATGAATTAATAATTATGCAATAATATTAAAAAACCTTTGACTTTTGACCTCATGTAGGAATGGCAAATCGCGGGATGGGGTCTGGTACGTTAGGGACAAGTAAGGGGATAGTTTTTTAACCCGTTAGTTGGATAGATGAAGTACATATATTAGCATCTCGTTAAAATGGAGGTAAAATCTCGTGTGAACGGGACCAGATACTTTAAGAGCGGGTAAGAAGATAATTTTTATACCTGTTAATTGAACGAGATATGTACGAATATTGACATTCATATACCATACCTGTCATATTGCTATCCCTAACCTAAGAGGGTGTTGCGGTATTATAAAAATATTAAAAGAATAAGTAGCTATTAATGTAAACATTGATGGAAAATTCTCCTTATTTATTAACCATGTACAATCCCCAAGTTGGCCTAGCAGATAAACATATTTGAAGACATAAATAGTCTTTATAAAAAAAAAAAAAAAAAAAAAGAAAAGGTAAAGACATTTTTTAAATTTAAAAAAGGGTAAAGACGTATTTGAAGACATTTTTTAGAGTTTTGTATTTAAATACAACCTAAGGAAATGGTCATTTCTGGAATTTGATGCAATTTTGATAACTTAGGGTGGACCAGCATATATCTCTCAAGTTTTTAAGTAGTTTTGTACTTTTACCAAATTTCGGGTGTAATGATGAGTTTGTCCTTTAAAAATATTACTACAATATGAAAGTTCTGGATGGATCCAGATTTGCTATTAAATACTTGTTTATTTTTAGAGTTGGTGGGGACGGGTCTAAGAGTGGTAATGAACTGAGCCGGGTCAGGATTTTGAAAAGCCCGGCCCGAACCCGACTAAGGAAAATTTAGCCCCGGCCGGGCGTTTGTCGGGCTGGGCTCGGGCTCAGGCTAAATCCAACTCGTTTTTGTTTTTGTTTTTATTTTCTTACAAAAAATTTAAAATCCAATTTATATTATACAAATATTATTTTCATTTCCGCATAGTCCAGCATCATCGATTGAATCTGCTTCTTTGATTTCATCACATATCATGTTAAATTGCAGCACTAAATCATTTTCAAAGTAACATCATGCATAATTATTGTTTCAAAAAATGATTTATTTTTATTATATATTTTCATTACAATATTGATACCCAAATACATCATATATTCACACTATATGCAATATTATAAGACAATTTACAAATACATCAAAAGTTTCAATATTTCATCCATAAACTAACAATCCAAATGCTACAAACAAATACATCAAAAGTTTCAAAGTTTCATCCATAAACTAACAATCCAAATGCGACAATAAAATACATCAAAAGTTTCAATGTTTCATCCATAAACTAACAATCCAAAGAGGCAGAGACCGAGAGCCGAGCAATGAGAGGCGAGAGAGACGAGAGTGGAGACTGTCTGGTACTGTCGTACTAGATTAGGAGAGAGAGAGTGAGAGTCTGAGAGAGAGACGAGTGATAAGCGGTAAATATATCAGTATTTACCGTCCATTTTACTTAATATTTTGCATAGTTTCTTGAATTTTGTGAATATTTTGATGTGTTTTGTGTTATTTTGTAGATAAATAAAATAACAGGATTCTTTGGAATCAAATCGAGGCCAAAACATTGAAAAACAGACAAAAAAGACAAAAATATAAATTTCCTGTTAAAATGCGCCGTTTGCTAAAATACGCCGTTTGCTAAAATGCGCCGTTGCTAAAATGCGCCGCCGGATATCTTGTGCCGCTAACGTGCGCCGGACATGTGTCATCATCCCATGCTACCGACATTTACTGTGCACGCGTCGCGACTCTAAGCACCTACACGTCGCGACATCGAAGCAATAATTCAGCTCCCGACGCTGCCGACGCCACGTGTCACGATCTCGTCGAATCAACAGCGCATCGCGACGCGCAAGGTGGTGTGCACGCGTCGCGACGCGTGAGGCCAAACTTTGCCTATAAATTGAGGTCGATTTCAGAATTTCAATTCATACTTTCTTCTAGGGAATTCCTTAAGAACACTAAGAAGATTGTATTTTGTTTGTTTATTTACAGCTTTGTGTATTTAATTTTATTTACTTTACGCAATAGTACTTTCTTTATTTTTACTTTTCAATTTTTATTTTTACTATTCAGTATGAGGAGGTAACTCCCTTCTGCTGGGGTAAAATGTTAAGCTTTTATTACTAATATTTAGATTAATCTCCCTTAATTATAATATAAAAACTATTTAAAATCTGACTTAATGAGATACCGCCTTTATGATCGGTTGGACTTTAATTAAATTGATTTTAACCCGACTAAATTGGATACCGTCTTTATGGTGTGGTAAGATTATTGTCATTAAACAGTAATATAAACATGCAAATCAAACAGATCAAACTACCAAAAGTAGATCTAGATGCAAAACCCTAAAACCAGAAAACTTGAAGACAAACCAGAAAATGGAGATTACAGAATTGTCCAAGTCGAGATGATCTCTGTCCTTAAGAACTTATTGGCCCGTCACAGGTGCTCTACGGTTTCGTATTGCCAACGTTCTCCCAGGATTACTTGGATGCTACTTGTACAAGGAGCACTCCTTAACAAGTTTATGAACTAGGAAGATGGTGGATCTTTCTCAAAACCAAAAAACAAAATGTCTGGAGAATTTGGATATTTATATGTCTTGTCTTTTTTTTATTAAAAATCTCAACCTAGATTTGGAGTAAGGACCCCTTATAAAGGAGTGGAGGGGTGCCATAGGGCACCCCTTGGGGTGGGGTTGCAACCCTCCATAGATTGTAACCACTCAAGCACCCCTTAGCCATCCAAAAAGACATATATACCCTTGTGAAATAATTGAAGAATTTTCAACAATCCCCCATAATTCTTCAAATATTCATTCAGACACGTGAGATAGATCCCGTGAGCTAAAGCTGCATCGAAATAGGTAGTTTCGCCTTGAACCTTTCCTAGTGAATGACAATCGGATTTACTTGGCAAACCAGTGACCCTTAGTCTTGAACTGTTCTACCGTTGGTGTAAACCAAGACAATTGCCAACACACAGCTTTAATTCGACCATTTTCCCGTTCTACGGTTGTGTTCATTTTGGCCCTGAACAACGGTCCTGGATTCATCAAGCACTTTAGGGTAACCCGCTTTTAAAGGTTCCCATGGAAGCGCCCTCTCTTCTTACTTGAAATAGGTGATCTACTATGAAGAGGTAATCTGTCTTTACCCCCATTAGGACTCATCTCCTAATATAGTGATCATTAAAAGCCTTAGCTTATCCTAACCAATGACAGACAGCACTCAGCGTCATTATCGGAATGGGAAAGAGTACGAAACTCTTCAGTGCTCGTTTTGAATTGCACAAAGTTTCTGTTGTCCCTTTTGAACCTAGATCTTGGGATCTACAGTCAACTAGGTTGGGTTTCCACAGTGACAATTCTTAGATTATAGGCTTCAAGCCCATTCCCCTCGATGACTTCTCAACTTGCTCTCGAGGTAAACCTTTAGTTAGTGGATCCGCTAGGTTTTCCTTCGACCTGACATAATCGATCGTTATTATGCCACTTGAGAGCAGTTGACGTATGGTATTATATCTCCGACGTATGTGTCGAGACTTACCATTATACATTGTATTTTGGGCTCTCCCAATAGCCGATTGGCTGTCACAATGTATGCTTATTGCTGGCACCGGTTTGGGCCCAACTAGGAATATCCTCCAGGAAGTTTCTAAGCCATTCTGCTTCTTCCGCTGTTTTGTCTAACGCTATGAATTCTGATTCCATAGTAGACCGGGCAATACACGTTTGCCTCGAGGATTTCCATGACACGGCTGCATTACCAAGTGTGAAAATGAATCCACTCGTGGATTTGGAATCCACCGTATCAGATATCAGTTAGCATCGCTGTAACCCTCTAGTACAACAGGATATCTCTCGTAATATAGCCCATATTTTGAAGTTTCTCTCAGATACCTCAAAACTCTTACTATGGCTTTCCAGTGGTTGTGTCCTGGATTGCTCGTATATCTGCTAAGCCGATTCACAGCTTGAGCGATATCAGGTCGTGTGCAATTCGTGAGATACATCAGACTTCCGATGATTCTCGAATACTCTAGTTGCGATATGCTTGAACCAGTATTCTTTGATAAATGAAGAGTTAGGTCTACAGGGGTTCTAGCCACATTTAGATCCCCTTTGATATTTTATCAAGTATCTTCTCAATATAATGAGTTTGTGATAATATATATCCGTGATGTTCTAGAAATATTTATTCCTAGGATCACATCAGCTATCCCCATATCTTTCATATCAAATCTGCTGGATAACACGTTTTTGGTAAATTGAATCATTTCATAATTACTACCAATTATCAGCATATCGTCTAATAGAGACACACAATGACATATCCTTTTTGAGTTGATTTGGTGTACACATACTTATCACACTTATTGGTTTTGAACCCATTTGACAACATTTCTTTGTGTCAAATTTCTCATGCCATTGTTTCGGTGCTTGTTTTAATCCGTACAAGGATTTTACAAGTTTGCACACCTTCTGTTATTGTCGAGGAACACTAAACCCTTCTGGTTGTTCCATGTAAATGTCTTCATCCAAATCACCATTCAAGAATGCCGTCTTTACATCCATTTGATGTATTTCAAGACCAAATAAGCTGCTATGGCTATGAGCATTCTTATCGATGTGATGCGAGTCACTGGTGAATAGGTGTCAAAGTAATCAAGGCCTTCCTTTTGTCTATAACCTTTTATGACAAGTCTTGCCTTATACTTATATATTGATCCATCCGTTTTCATCTTCCTTTTGAATATCCATTTGTAGCCCAGCGGCTTACAACCTGGCGGAAGATCAACCAACTCCCAAGTATGGTTCTGTAGGATTGAATCAATCTCACTGTTAATAGCCTCTTTCCAAAGAGGTGCCTCCGGAGAAGCCATAGCTTCTTTATAGCTTTGAGGCTCATTTTCTAACAAGTATGTCAGAAAATCGGGACCAAACGACTTAGACGTTCTAGCTCTTTTGCTACGTCTAGGCTCGATTGTCTCAGCATTTACACGTTGATCTGATTTCAGGTCAACCTGATCACTATCCTTGACAGTGTCAGTTGTCCTTTTGAGAGACCCCGTTATTTGTCTTTCCTTATAAGGAAACGTCTCTTCAAAAAATATCGCATTCCTTGACTCAATTATCATATTTGGATTGATGTCAGGAATCTCCGAATTGTGTACCAAGAATCGATACGCACTACTGTTGTGAGCATATCCAATGAGGTATTTGTAGTAAGGTACGAAACCTTTCCACAATTCATATGGTGTCTTGTCTAGTCTTCTGTGAGGAAGCTTGTTCAGAACGTAGTTCGCGGAAAGCAAGGCTTCCCCCCACAAGTTCTGGGGTAGACCCGAACTTGTCAACATGGCATTCATAATTTCCTTCAACGTTCGATTTTTGCGCTCCGCAATTCCGTTCTGTTGAGGAGAATAGGGAGCAGTGGTTTCGTGAATAATTCCGTGCATAGAAAAATATTCACCGAATGGTGAAACATATTCACCACCTCTATCACTCCTGATTCTTTTGATTTTCTTGCCAAGTTGATTTTCAACTTCGCTCTTATAGTGCACAAAGCTCTCAATAGCTTCTGCTTTGCTTCTCAGCAAGTACACATAGCAGAATCTTGTGCTGTCATCGATAAAAGTGACAAAGTACTTTTTACCGCCTATTGTTTGCACAATATTCATGTCACATACATCGATATGTACAAGTTCTAGCGGTTCAGAACTGCGTTCTATAGAATGAAATGATGTTCTATGCATTTTTGCTTCAACACATGCTTCACACTTATGTTGGCTATCAATTGCAATTTTAGGTATAAGGTCCATGTTAATTAATTTACGCATGGTATCATAATTAACATGTCCTAACCTCCCCTGCCATACATTTTGTGACACAATAATATAAGCAGACGAACTAGCTTTATTAATAGCACGATTAACAGTCATTATATTTAGCTTGAAAAGGCCCTCAGTTAGGTATCCTTTTCCTACATACATATCATTCTTAGTCATTACAAACTTATCAGAAACAAATACAAGCTTAAAACCAGCCTTACTAAGAAGAGAGCCCAAGACCAAGTTCTTCTGAATATCTGGAACGTGCAGTACATTCTTCAATGTTAGCTCCTTTCCGGATGTCATCTTCAGAACCACTGTGCCTTGTCCAACCACCTGAGAGGTAGACGAGTTTCCCATGGTCAGATGATCGTCGCCATCGACCTTCTGGTACATGGAAAACATCTTACTGTCTGCACAGATATGACGAGTAGCCCCAGTGTCTAACCATCATTCTCTCGGATTTCCAACTATGTTGGCTTCGGTTACCACTGCTGATAGTTCCATCTCTGAGATATCATCAGTCAGCTGCTCGCCTTCAGTAACATGGGCATCGTATTTCTTTTTCTTGCCCTTGTCCTGAAACTTCTTGTTCCTGCAGTCCTTTGACATATGACCGCTCTTTCCACAGTTGTAGCATTTTCCCTTGAACTTCTTGTTCCCAGAGTCAGCTCCACTGTTCTTTCTCTTTTTGCTACCCTTTGCACCTTCAATGATGTTGGCCTTAGACTCCAGAGTCTTGTAGCTGGCCTTCTCGGACATCCTGTTGTCCTCCTCGATTCTCAATCGAACACTGAGGTCTTCAAGGCTCATCTGCTTTTTTTTGTGTTTCAGATAGCTCCTGAAGTCCTTCCATGATGGAGGCAACTTTTCAATTATGGCAGCAACTTGAAACATCTCACAGAGTTTCATTCCCTCATCCAGTATTTCATGAATGATCAATTGCAGTTCACCCAACTGAGACATCATCGTCCTTGAATCCACCATCTTGTAGTCCAGGAACCTACCCACGATAAATTTCTTTTGTCCGACATCTTCGGTTTTGTACTTCTTCTCGAGAGATTCCCAGAGAACCTTCACAGAAGTCATGCCTTAGTACACATTGTACAGGGTATTGTCAAGACCACCCAAAAGGTAGTTCTTGCATAAGAAGTCTCCAGACATCCAAGTCTGTTCTCGCTCTTCCTTGGCCAATTCAGATTCACCCTCCACATGACTCAGAGGATCTTTGAGGAATTTAGCCAACTGGAGAGTTGTCAGGTAGAACATCATTTTGCTCTGCCACTTTTTGAAATTTGCCCCACCAAATTTCTCCGGCTTTTCTTCGTGAGAGATCGGTACCGTGATATTTCCGCTAGCCATTTGTAACTGGAAATCAACAGGGTTCAATCAGTCTACGAAAGACAAATTACACAATGATCAACGAATGATCTTGTTCAAAGTGAAGTACTAGGTAGTCACTTGTTGTTCTAATGGACGGAAATTCCAATAAACACAAGTCCTTGAATTTCAACTAAAGATACTTAAGGAAAAATGAGTGAACGAATATTTTTCGAACACTTTTTCCAATAGGATCTTTTAGCAATTCACAACCCAGATTTACACTTTTCCAATAGCACAGTTAATACGATAAAAGTAGATATATATGTCAATCAAGATTGGATGGAATTAATTGTGTATTATTACACTTTAAATTCTCAACCAATTATGCAACAACCAATCAATTTCAACTTTATCACTATGTGCATGCTTGTGATAATTGAACAACTTAATAATAATTTAAATCTATACTACCAAGATTAATGTGTTTACAGTATATGACTAACCAAGTTAATATTAATTAAAGTTTGCAGTTTATGATACTTACAGGACAAAGTCGTTAGTGTCACGTTCGTATCTACGTTCGAACGAGACTGTCCAGTGTGTGTGCGTTCGTGTTGCGTTTGATAACGCGTTCGAACGAAGTGTTTCCAGAGAGTTCACGTTCGAGTAGCGTTTGATAACGCGTTCGAACGGTATGATTCCAGAGAGTTCACGTTCGTATAGCGTTCGTGAACGCGTTCGAACGGAATGATTCCAGAGAGTTCACGTTTGAGTTGCGTTTAGGACACGTTCGAACGTTCTAAGGCAGAAGGCTTGCGTTCGAGTTGCGTTTGAAGACGCGTTCGAACGTTCTTACGAAAATTGAAATTTTTAGCCTTCGCGTGCGTCGGGCGTTCGAACGCCCTACGGGTTTTTCATGCACAGTTCGTATTTTCCAGAAAATATTCAAACCCTAACATGCAAATTACTATCTAATAACACGATACAATAATTTCTTAAGATTGTGGTAAGATTATTGTCATTAAACGGTAATATAAACATGCAAATCAAACAGATCAAACTACCAAAAGTAGATCTAGATGCAAAACCCTAAAACCAGAAAACTTGAAGACAAACCAGAAAATGGAGATTACAGAATTGTCCAAGTCGAGATGATCTCTGTCCTTAAGAACTCATTGGCCCGTCACAGGTGCTCTACGGTTTCGTATTGCCAACGTTCTCCCAGGATTACTTGGATGCTACTTGTACAAGGAGCACTCCTTAACAAGTTTATGAACTAGGAAGATGGTGGATCTTTCTCAAAACCAAAAAACAAAATGTCTGGAGAATTTGGATATTTATATGTCTTGTCTTTTTTTTTTTATTAAAAATCTCAACCTAGATTTGGAGTAAGGACCCCTTATAAATGAGTGGAAGGGTGCCATAGGGCACCCCTTGGGGTGGGTTTGCAACCCTCCATGGATTGTAACCACTCAAGCACCCCTTAGCCATCCAAAAAGACATATATACCCTTGTGAAATAATTGAAGAATTTTCAACATATGGTCGGTTGGAATTAATTATAAATTTGACTTAATCAGGATATCACCTATATGGTCGGTTGGTAGTTATCATGGAAAGTTAATATATTATAATAAGGGAGATATCTAAAATAGAAGTAATAAAAGTGGATTCTCTAACCCCAGCATTTTCTTTATTGTTTTATTTACCTTTTTAATTTCCAGCTTTTACTTTATGTCTTTTACTTTATTTAAGCTTTTACTAGTCCTATATATGTGTTGTAACTATGGATGACAATTTTACCCGCAAACCCGCAAAAACCCGCCCGCAATGGGTAGGATTTGGTAAATATATTAGCGGGTTTGGTGCGGGTGTGGTAATTTAAAGCAGAACCCGCTGCAAATGCGGTACAAGTTTGGTATTTAAGTAAAATATGCGGATACCTGCTGCGGGTATCCTCATAAGTCATTTTTTTTAATTAATATTTTTAGGAAATAGATATTGGAGAAGACATGAAATACGTGGATTGATTTCGTATCCACTTGATTGATTTCATCCATATCCACTTGATTGATTTCGTAAGCTCATCTGTGATCAGCTTATACGTCCATAGCCACTTGATTGATTTCGTATACGTGGAGAAGACATGAAATGAAACTACTGCTGTTTTTGGCACCAAGAAATTAAAAATAACAATGAAAGAAAGATAAATATGAGATAAATAATTTGTGGAAGAAGAAGGGTATTGGTGTCAAAATAATGTTTTAATGGTCAAGAATGGCAGAATGTGGGGTCAATTTTGATAGTTACAAAAGTTATTAGGTCATTTTTTTAAAAAAAAAAATTCCCATGATTAATTGATTTTGTGAATAAGCGGCTATCGTTAGAAGGCAAAAGAACTCTCAAAATAATATTTGGAAATAGATATAGCATTAAATATGTACGGTATATATAAACATTGCATGTTGTACATGTCAAATGAAAAACAAATGCTAGCAATTAAAAATAAATTGTTTAATTATATTATTAAGAATATAAGAGAATTCAATATTTTAAAAATCCGCAAAAAATACGTTGAGTACCAATGCGGGTTTGGTAATTTGTTCACATATGCGGGTGCATGTTTAGTAATGAAAATTAAAACCCGCAGCGGGTATGGTACGAGTTTGGTAATTTGTTCACATATACGGGTGTGGATTTGGTAATGGAAAACCCGCACCATACCCTACCATCTGCCATCCCTAGTTGTAACTAAACCTGTTATGTGGGGTTGTGATGAATTCCAATATCACCGGTTTATAAGAGGTTATTTTACGGTTTGGGTAATATAAAGGTTTATTTATTGAGTCTTAAGCTTAATGCTTCTTGTTAACTGTCCATTAATAAGATTGATTTGGTAAACTTAAAATGAACTTGGAAAAGAGATTTTAGGTTTTAGCCTTAGACTCAATAGCCAACGATCTCCCTTAAGGATAAATAACCCTTAATAGATTTCCTTACAGGATATGAATATATATGTCGGGCGGGGGTAACCATATAACTTGGTTGGCATAGGAATATGATTAATTGGGTTATACTGGGTAATTGCATCTGACCATCGGAAGAGGCTTTTGCATAAATTTGTGTTCCAGGTTAATAAACCAATATATTGCACAAACGTGAGATAATCACTTCATCTTTAAAAGGTATTGGAAGAATTCACAACCTAGATAGTTTTATAATATTGATTTTACCTTTAATTCACTTTCGCGCTATTTTATTTACTTGTATTAGTTAAAAGTCACCATCCAATCAAACAACCAATCTATTAGATACTCGTAAACATTTGGCTTCATAAATTAATAGCTAAGGTATTAAGTCCTCGTGGGATCGATACATTTTATACTACTTGAACGATACGTGCGCTTGTGTTATACGTGTGTGATCACGCTGGTCAAGTTTTTGGCGCCGTTTCTGGGGACTTATTTATCTTTCACTATTAATTTTGAGGTTAGATACCTTTACTTGTGTCTAATTTCTTTTTATTTATTATTTCAGTTTTCTTGTGTTTCAGGTTCTCAGACACTACATAAGAAGAACCAGAAGCTTTGAAATCCGTCCGCTTGACCCAGAAATTAAAAGAACCATCAGACAGTTGAGAAGGGAAAGGCGAGAAGGCCAAGAAGCACCGATCAACATGGAACCTGAACCTTTGGAGGTTGCACCACCAATTCCCATTCGAGACAGAACTATTCCGGTGGTTGACGGCTTCATTTCATGTATTGTACTTCCTCCCTTACCAGCAAATGCGTGTGACATCAAAACATGTATCCAGATGATAAGCAGTCAGTTCAGTTTGGGGGAAATGCAATTGAAGATCCTAATGCCCACATCAGCAACTTCATGGAAGTTTGCGGCACATTCAATTACAACCGAGCGGCTGAAGAAGCAATGAGACTGTGGGTTTTTCCATATTCCTTGAAAGACAGAGCTAATGCTTGGCTACATTCACTACCAGCAGGTTCCATCACAACTTGGAACACTCTAGCCACCAAATTCCTTGCAAAATACTTTCCACCAGCTAGAACTGCAAAGCCGAGGAATGACATTACATCATTTGTACAACATGACTCAGAATCCCTCTGCGAAGCTTGGGAAAGATACAAGGATTTGCTCCGGAAATGTCCTCACCATGAGATTGCAAAGTGGCTACAAGTCCAAACCTTATATAATGGACTTTCCGGACTGATGAGAACCACAATTGATGCTGCGGCTAGAGGAGTTTTAATGGCAAAATGAGAAGATTAGGCTTGGGACTTGATTGAAGAAATGGCCAATAATAATTCTTTGTGGCCAACAGAAAGGAGCATGATCCAACGAATCGCAGGAATTTATGAAGTTGGAGCTAACAAAGCATTGAATGCCAAGTTGGATCAGATATGCAAATCATGGAAACTCTCAACATGCAAGGTAATGTTGGATCCACAAGTTCACCATATGGAAGAGCACCAGAACCAAACCAACATGATGAGACAGTGAATTATGTCAACAATTTTAACAGACATGGGAACAATTCATATTCCAACACCTATAACCCAGGGTGGAGAAATCATCCCAATTTCGTATGGAGCAACAATTCAGGGCAAAAGAACAATCCACCACTTGGATTCCAACAACAAAATAAAGGCCAGAAGTATGAGAAAGAACCAGATATAAAAAAATGGATTGCAGAGATGTTCAAAAAGCAACAAGCAACATACGATGCTATGTTTCAAAGCCAATTAGCTTCAATAAAGGCACTGGAAAACCAAATTGGACAACTGGCCAATGCTTAGAGTTACAAACCGCCAGGTAATCTTCCTAGCAACACAGAACCAAATCAAATGAACCGAGGGAATGAGTAATGTCAATCCATTACTTTGAAAAGCGGTTCTGAAATAAAAAAAAAAGATGTTGAAATCAAGGCATCCACTGAGGAAGTTCCAAAAGAAACAGAGCCACAGATGGAGGAAAAAGAAGCAAAGAAAAATGATCAAGAAAGATTCACTCCAGCTCCACATTTTCCACAGCTTCTCCAGAAAAATAAACTGGACAAGCAGTTTGCTCGATTCTTGGAGGTCATCAAAACGCTGTATATCAACATTCCATTTGCAGAAACGTTGGAACAAATGCCCAGCTATGTCAAATTCATGAAAGATATTTTTATAGGAAACTATTTTCCTTAGCGCGACGGAAGTTGCTTATGGTGGCACCGGTCCGGTATGGATCTTCAAAATTTTCTTTACCTTCTCCCTTTGTTGTAGTAGCCAAGATCAATCCTTTGGTGTCCAACACTTGGATCAACCACTCGATCTTCCAAACTATAACTCGAAACCAACAAACCAAAGTGTGGGCTTCACTCACAAAGATTAAACCTCTAAACTATTTAGAGATTTAGGATGTCACAATGGTGTTTGGCTCTTTGTAATTTCAAATACTCTCAAAACACTTGTGAATATTTGAAGTTATTCTCTCTTTTCTTTCAAATCTTTCTCACAACAATTGTGTGAATGAATGCAAAGTGTTAACCCTAGGAAGTGAGAGAAATGGTAGAGATTATATTCTCTTACACAAGCCAACTAACCTTGTCATTAAACATCTAATGCTTTCTTGCAATGGCCAACACAAAAATGTGAATGCCATACCAAAACATAAGAAATGTTAAGCTAAAGACAATGGCTTTGTCATTAAGCATTCAATGTTTTCTTTCAATGGCAAACACATAAATGTGGATGCCATACCAAAGCATAAAATGCATTAGCTAATGACAAAACTATTAGGTGTATCCAAGCTACCTAATAGACATAATTGCTTGGATGACATGGTAAGCCATATGGCTTTGTCTCCAACGGTAAATACAAATCAATATATTAATAATGATTTATTTACCTTCAATTATATTGTAGTAATTATCTCATAATTATTACTAATTTGATTATCTCATAATCAAGACTTGATTATCTTATAATCAAAGAATTCTAGAAAACATTAAGTTAAACAATTCCGAGCTCTAATAATTCCGAAATATTAATTAAACGCTTTAATCAAATATTACGAATTATTAACTCCGCGTTATTCCACTAAAAGCTCGAAGTTAAACTCATGTTACCGTAGATGGATTAAATAAAATCGAACAACTTCGGTGTCCATCGATATAGTCATTACATATGGATATAGCCCTTCACGAATATCTCATAAATAGAGCCGGGTCATAAGTCCGTTAAACCCCTCTAAATATTTTGTCTCTTAAGCACCATTGATTCTATATGAACAATTAATTCATAACATTTATGAATATAAAACTTTCTATTCGCAATAGAAAAGTTGAGCGTTCAAATTGTTCAAGTCCCGAATCAACTCTTAAAAGAGATATTCATCTGCTTCTCGTAAGAAGGAGTGAATTCCATATCTATGTAAAATGTTCCCAGCTACATACCAAACCATATCCCCAAAATACGTAGTTACTGGCCGGGAATACAACACCAGCCTCACCATAGTAAATCAAAGGACATAGCCTGTCATGCAGGAGTTCGTAGTACACTCAGGATTAAGATCGAATCCATATATGACCATCTATTAGATAAAATGAATTTCTTTGGTTAACGGATATTAAAAGAAATTTGTATTTATCTGAGTTCAGTCCTATATGATCTCATCACACAAGGTGCCTCCATTCCCATGTCAATACATGAACGATCCCGGATCAAGGTCGTCATACAATTATAGAATGAACCGCAGCTATAGATAAACCACAAACAAAGTATCATCTTTTTTTGCTCTCTATGGACTATTTGGATTACTAACTTCAGACTTAATCCTCTTGTGTATCAAACATACACTAAGTCTGAAGGTACAATAGTAATCAAGGTAATTAAGACAATTGGACAATATGCGATATAAATCAAACAACTTTGATAAAATGAATAATGCATTTATTATTATTACAATAATCAATTCTATTTACAATACATGAAGCTCTAGGACATAAATCCTAATAATCTCCCACTTGGACTAGAGCAAATGGGACATGTCATGTAATCCTAAACCCTTTAGGTGACCTTCAAACACTTTAGCCGATAAGGTCTTTGTAAACGGATCAGCTAGATTGTCTGCGGATGGAATCTGCGTGACAGTGACATCTCCTCTCTGCACTATCTCCCTGATGAGGTGATATTTCCTCTCAATATGTTGGGTTTCTAGGTTAGTCCCAAGATCATTAAGCATAGAAATCATATGTGAATACAACAAAGAAGTATGGCGGAATCATACTTACATTGATCGGATTTTGATGCGATGAACACAAAATCTTTTGCTCCTCCATGGAAGCTCTCAGCCAACCCCAAAAATTGTGCTCCAAGTTTTCGGTCATGCCCTCCATTGATGCTCCAAGCTCCAAGCTTTGCAAATGGTGATTCAATGCTCAATGGTTTGTTTCCCTATCACCTTGGATGACTCTTCATGTGCTAGCATTGGAAAAATTTACCACAAATTTTCCCATCCATTGCCAAGAAATTAAGAAAGAAAATGGCCATTGGCTGAAACTAGAGAGGAGAAGAGAGAGAGAGAGAGATGTCAAGTGTTGGTTGTTTGATTTCTAAAATCAATTAAAATGATATACCAAAATTTTGTAAATGCCTTTCAAAAAGTCAACAAAATTTGGAGCCAAAATGGCAATAAATGCCTTCCAACAACTCACATCACTCATGAATAGTGACTGGTTGTCAATCACTCAAAGTGACAGGACATCCATCATTTGATTGACAAGTGATGTGACGCGTGATGTGACTTGTGGGCCACACTTGAATTCAAAATGTGAGTGAGCCCGCAAACACTCATGGGCTCGAGTTCGCTAATTAACAAATTTTCCGTTGCGACGTAATTAAATCAAATTCAATTAAATAATTTTGCCTAGCAAAATTACTATTCACGTCGCTAGCGAATTAATTCTAAATTAACTCGTTCGCCCGAATTAAAATATAATTTTAATACCGCGTCGAAATCTAATTTCGTATAATATATCGAACATATTATTTTATCGATTAATTCCAAATTAATCGTTATCTCTCTTTAAATAATATTTTATCCCAGATAAAATATCTCCGTAATTAATCCTAGATTAATTTTCTCTCTCATTTAATTAATCCCAAATTAATTATGTGCGAGTCATACGTCATCGGTGAATCTTCGGGAAGCGACCCATGAGATCCCCGGATATGTTGGCAGTAAATCCGGTTGTCGGACTATCCGAACACGTACGTACCTAGTACTACGCTTTTACCGATTTACAAGACATTGTTAGCTTCTAGCAAAGCACCATGCCTACCCAATTCTCCAGAAATATTCTTAAAGGAATATATAATCTTTATCAGGCGTAGTATACGTAGTATTGTGTATTACGATCCAGCATCGAATGTCACGTGCAAGGCCTGAGGCTGGAATTGTGTATGCCCCGTACAAAGCACATATCGAATCTTTGGTAACTAGTCTCTATAATCGGATAAACATGACCTATTCATAATATCCCGATAGCTACAGCATATAAGAGCATCAGTTCCGTATCCTACGTGATCATCATCTCCACTATGACTGGAGTGATACTTCCATTTTGACATCACACCCAATACACTACGATTCTCAATATACCCAGAAGAGGCGTACACATAACCTGTTAAATCCCTGGACGACCAAAACCAAAGTATATTGATTGTCACAAGTATTAGCGGTGCAAGTCTCAAGTTAAGACCAAATACACCTACCCTGATTCAGAATTCCATAGACCCATAGTCATACTACCAATGGAATTCCGAGGGTTCTATCCAGAAAGATGTTGTTTCCGTACCATCGGTAAACACAACCTCCTATTACACTTGCATGAGTATCCTATACCCAAATATATGAGAACTATGTTGTTATGCTCCCACAACGCTGTAGAAAACAGGACCTGGGCGACGCCGTTCTAGGCTCGCGGCACTAGTTGGGAAGTACTAAATAACATGGAGTCGCCACCCGGTGTGAACCGGGACAAAAATTTAAGGCCGCACTCACCCCTCGCAAGGGAAGACCTCAAACCGTTGGGTTCAGAATGGTCTCTTATTTATGTCACTTGTAATGAAAGGATTTATGTAATAATTTAAACAAGCTTAAGTAACACTTATTTCCAAGAGTATCATGCTTCTAAGTTCTCATATGCAAAATAAAACTTATGCACACATTTCACATATATCTCACATTTAAAATTGCATGCTTAACATATATCAAAATAGCAACAAACATACAACTTAATTTGCATATAACATTCAGGAAAACACAAGCACACATATTAACCATACAAGCACACATATGGGCACTTTTCCAAGTGGTACGTGGAATTGTATCCCAAGTACAGACCGCACTACCGTCCATTCGGAATCGGCTACGGAATTTACGTCTGGGTTTCCATCCGATATACCGCGAGAAATAATACTCAAATGTTATCATGACATAAGCATATGAATTGTAATACACTGACATATTTGTATTCATACATGTGGAGATAGCTACTAGGAAAACTATGCATGAAATCTAATGAAGAGGACTCAGTTCAGTGGGTGCGCGTTCGTGTAGCGTTCGTAAACGCGTTCGAATGGTAAACAGAAGGTTCGCATTCGTATGGCGTTTGATAACGCGTTCGAACGGAAATGAAACAGAATGCTCTCGTTCGTTTGGCGTTTGTTAACGCGTTCGAACGGAAATGAAACAGAATACTCACATTCGTGTGGCATCCGTGAACGCGTTCGAACATAAATAAGACCTGATGCATGACAAGGCAAAATGCATGCGTGTTCGAGTTGCGTTCGTAAACACGTTCGAACGGGAACAGACCTGATGCATGAAATGGGACGCAATACATAATCGACAAAATAAAGAAGCGCGACGAAGTACTGCCGTAAAGGTGGCCTTTTGGGGCTCTTGATCTCTCAAAGAGAGGACCTTTAGACCAACATACTAAGCCCATGCGCTCGACTGAATCAGGCATACAAAGAATTAAAAGCAATAATATTAAACATAGTGTGCCCGATTGAACGTATCTTGTATCCAACCGAACACACATCAACCGGCGCGGCAAAGCACCGTGGTAAAGGGCTTTAGCCCCTCCCCATAGGGGATCTCACATCACACTTACTAAGCACATGCGCTCGGTTGAATCATGCATACGAAAATAAAGACAATCATATCAAACTAAATATGCTCGATTGAACGTATCTCGCATTCAACCGAATGCACATCAATCGGTGCGGCAGAGCATCATGGTGAAGGATTTTAACCCCTCCAATTAGGGGACCTTTCATCGCACTTACTAAGCCCATGCACTCGATCGTATCATACGGGAATAAGCAACATACAGAATTTAAATGACGAGAAATAAATAAACCAAAGCAACACAAAACAAGAGAAGGTGCCGTTTACTCAAGTGGTACGTGGAGTTGTGTCCCAAGTACAGACCGCACTACCGTCCATTCGGATTCGGCTACGGAGTTTACGTCTGGGTTTCCATCCTATATACCACAAGAGACAACACTATTCCATTCATCCAATACTCACAACACACATCATACACACAACAAATGCCACAAATACTGAAAATATAATCAAAATAAATGACCAGAAATTAAATAAGAATAAGTGTAAAAGATACCCTCAGGTCTAACCTTTTTAGCTGTCTCTCGGACTCGCGTTTCATGAAGATCGGAAGGGGGTAAAGCTCCGCAACTTTTCTGGTTCACTGGTTTGCCTCTTCCTTCGCTGGTCAGCCGCTCAAGCTACTGTTCCGACTCCGTTTTGCTGCTGTTTCCTTGTGGTTTTGCTGCCGTTTCCTCTGTGTCCTCTGCTTACTGTTTATGGACTGTTTTGATGTTCTTGATGGACTGTTCCGCGTGTTCTTTTTGGTGTGGTTGTGTGTGGTTATTTCAAGGATTGTAAGTGTCTTTTATATTACTGTTTTAAGTGATTCAAGGGGTGTTTGGGCGTGTTTTAGGGGGTGTTTCAGTGATGGTAAGGGATGTGTTTTTGGTGAAAGGGGGAGTGTTTTGGATTCGGCTATGGAAGATGGTTGCTTGTGGTGGATTCGGCTATGGAGGAGATGGTTGGGGCTCTTTGTTCTCTTTTTGTGTATGTGTCAATTGTTTTTCTTTTTCTTGGGCGTATATTAGAGAGAGTCTAGAGAAGGGATGGCTAGGTTAGTGCATGTTTATATAGAAGAGAGCTAGGGGTTGCCATTGTCTCACAAGGAAAGGATTTTGGTATTCAATTAGGATTTCCAAGAAAGACATACACAAGATTGAGGGGGGACAAATATTTTAAATTAGGAAGTTGTAATATTTAATTTGTGTTGGTTTAGGAATACAAATATTTTAGATTGGTAATTATCTTATTAGATTAGGAAGTCAAATATATGATTGGCTTTAATTGGTTAGGATTAATTTAATTATGTATATCTTCTTTTTAGTTTTAGTATAATATATTCATTTATTTATATTAGGCATGATTTTAGTTTAAGTTTGGTAAATGTTTTATTTAATTGGTAAATGGTTTAAATATTTTATTTAATGTTTAATGTTTAAATTAATATTTATTTATTTAATTTGGGATGTGTTTTATGGGCTTTGGGGAG
Organism: Zanthoxylum bungeanum; assembly: GCA_019454045.1. Classification (NCBI taxonomy): domain Eukaryota; kingdom Viridiplantae; phylum Streptophyta; class Magnoliopsida; order Sapindales; family Rutaceae; genus Zanthoxylum; species Zanthoxylum bungeanum. The sequence continues at coordinate 27,432 of SKCR01003754.1, forward strand.
CTAAATGGGCTGGGGTGTGAGGCTAGCAGCAAAACCAGAAACACCGACTCCGTTCGAACGCCAATTAGAACGTGGCACGAACGTCCGCAATCTGCACGAGGTTCGAACGAAGTAACGAACGCAGCACCAACGAAGACAGTGAACTTGTGGAATGAACTTGATGACATACTTATTCCGAATTTCCCCTTCCGACCTCCGTTTCCCGCAATATCCTTAGCTAAAAGAAGGTAGTGCCTCCAATTGAGACTCATCATCGGGTTTCACATGCGAGAATGCAGTGCCTACAGTCGCCCCCACTTTGATGGGACTTGTGTAATGTGTAACAGTGACAATCCTATCAAAGTTATGCAATGCATTTTCACTTACCTGGCTAGCCAACTGCCACTTGACTTTCCACGTGTTTGAGTTGATTTGGGTGGTGAGGTGCTGCGACCCCTGGTTCATTCCCGAACCGTGTTGTGATGTGGTCCATTCCCGAACCGTTACTGTAAGGTGGTCCATTCTCGAACCGTTACTGTGAGTTGGTCCATTCCTGAACCGTTACTGTGAGGTGTTCATTCTCGAACTGTTATCGTGAGGTGTTCATTCCCGAACTGTTACCGTGAGGTGTCCATTCCCGAACCGTTACTGTGAGTTGGTCCATTCCCGAACCGTTACTGTGAGTTGGTCCATTCCCGAACCGTTACTGTGAGTTGGTCCATTCCCGAACCGTTACTGTGAGGTGTTCATTCCCGAACTGTTACCGTGAGATGTCCATTCCTGAACTGTTACTGTAAGGTGGTCCATTCCCGAACCGTTACTGTGAGTTGGTCCATTCCCGAACCGTTATTGTGAGGTGGTCCATTCCCGAACCGTTACTGTGAGGTGTTCATTCTCGAACTGTTACCGTGAGATGTCCATTCCCGAACTGTTACTGTAAGGTGGTCCATTCCCGAACCGTTACTGTGAGTTGGTCCATTCCCGAACCATTACTGTGAGGTGTTCATTCCCGAACTGTTACTGTGAGTTGGTCCATTCCCGAACCTTTACTGTGAGGTGTTCATTCTCGAACTATGCTTCCATTCTTGGAGTGCCATTCCCGGCTTGTTCATTCCTGAACTGTATTTCCATTATCAGAGTGCCATTCTCGGCGTGCTCATTCTCGAGCTGTCCATTCCCGGACTATATCTCCATTCTCGGAGTGCCATTCTCGGCGTGCTCATTCTCGAGCTATCCATTCCCGGACTATATCTCCATTCTCGGAGTGCCATTCTCGGCGGAACTGATCTGATGTGATGCAGGCCTCGCCCCCAGAATGCCATACCCGGCAATGTTGATCTGATGTAGTATGGGCCTCGCCCCCAAAATGCCATACCCGGCAATGCTGATACTGAAGTGGGCCTTGGCCCCAGAATGCCATACCCGGAAATGCTGATAATGAAGTGGGCCTCGGCCCTAATTGCTACCGATATGGGCCTCTCCCCCAGACTGATACTGCTAATATGGGCCTCACCCATGTGATTCATTCCTGAAGACTGCTGACATTGTACTGTTACTGCTTCTGTTTGGCTTGTCTTTGCCACTTTTCTTTTTTTTCTTCAAAACCTGTGAATACAAAACAGAACAAACACGAAAGGATGCAAAATGTGTTACGTGTATGCATGTATGAATGTTCTTATCCCGTCGGGTTAGGTCTTCCGTCAACTTTCTTGATGACTGCTTAGTCTTCTTTTCTTCAGGCAAGCTACTGCTTCAATCTGTCTACATTGATCGGCTCGGTGAACTAATTCCCTTCCAAGTCTGACATTTTCACTGCCTCTATTTCCCAATTTCTGAATGTCTATCTTATCTTTTCTGTTCGCTTATTTCGAAGGTTCCCTGTGTCCATCACTGGATTCCATAGTACCAAAGTTGAATACTTTTCTCAAATATACTCATATTGCAGAAGAGTTTCAACGAAATGAACGTCTTTATTATCGTTGAGGAAAAGAGTTCGAACAAGTAACAAAATCAATGTCTTTTTAAAAAAAAAACTGGATCAAATAGACTAGGAGGAACATCTCCATCATCCGCAGCACTGCCTTCTTCCTCGGCCTATGGTTCTTCACTGTCATCCATGTAAGAAGCTTGGTGGTTGAGGGTTTCTTTTCATGGGTTGGGTATTTTATGGGAATCTATGAGATCTTGAATTTCATGCCTGAGGCGGGTGCAGTTGTCGGTGTCATGGCCATGTAGCTGGTGGAAGTGACAATAAAGGTTCACATTTATGTGTGGTGGTGGGGGGTGCGAAAGTTACTTGCCTTCTAAGGGTTTCAAGATTCCTTGTCCCTGTAACTTTTCAAATACCTCCGACAAAGGTCTACCAAGGTTGGAGAATTGCCTGTTTCTGATGGCAGTGACTTCGGCCGCAGCGGGCTTGGCCTCAGAATGCCCCCCAAAAGTCCTCCTATTCTGGTCATAGATCTTTCTGTTCTCAGCTTCTTCTTCTTCTATATCCATGACAGTTTCCTTCAACTGTCGAAAATCAGAAATCATCGAAGTCATCCTCCTCAGCTTACTATAAATAGAGGGCTTAGTACCCTTGATGATCATTTTGATTTGGTCCTTCTCTGAGGGCCGAGTCTGCATTTTCAAAAGCTGGCTTCTCCAGCGATCTACATACTCCTTGAAGCTTTCTTCCGGCTTCTGCTTAGTGTTCTCCAAATCTCGGAGTGACAAGTCAATCTCTAAGTCTGTAACATACTGCTTCAGAAAAGCATCAGCTAGTTCCCTCCAATCTTCCTTAACCTTCTTCTCAAGGCTATGATACCAAACCACAGGTGCCCCCTCGAGTGACATCCCAAACATCTTTTGGACTTGGCGCTGTGATAGGCCCACTGAACTCATGACTGAGACATATTGCTGCAGGTGGACTCTCGGGTCTCCATTCCCATTAAACTTGGCCATGTCGGGCATTCTGAACTGAGCAGACAACTGTTCCTCAAAGGTCATCGCCTCATAGTCTAGTAAGTCTTCATCCTTACCCTTCATCTTACGGGTAATGGACTCTATCTGGTCACGGAGTTTCTGCAATTCTGCCTGAGACCCAACTTTTCTCCCAGTGGTATAATCAGCCATATCATCATCAAAAGCGGGGATGTCATCCCCCAATCCATTCGGAGTCTCCTCACGTCTTACATTCTCAGAGTTTCCCCCAGCACGGGGCACAACCATATTTGTCATGGCAACAGTCAAGGCTTGCAACTGTTCAGTAATCTTGGCCAAACCATTTTCCAACTGATCTATCCGGGATACCTCATTATCGGATGTACTCATGTCTGTTACCGGTCTTTTGGTGAGTCTTCCCTCTTCTCTAACCCAACGGGAGTCTATGATGGCTTTTTGAACATAAGGGTTAGCATGATGTATGTATGCATGAGGTGCGTGAGATGCATGTAACATATATAACATACTAAATCAATTAAAATTTTCACACAAATCGGCCTGTTATCATTTTAGAAGCTTTCGGGCTAATTGTCATAGGAGTGAACTCATCCTAGTTTAAATGGCCCAACAAGTTCACGTCTCATGGCAAGGAGCCCAACTAAATCCAAATGGTAACATTCCGAACACAAGCACAATGTGGCTCATCAACACTTAGAAGCCTTCGGCCCAATTGTCATAAAATACGTTCTTGTCCCAGTTTAAATGGCCCAACGAGCCCATATCTTATGACAAATAGTCCAAATGAATCCAAACAATGATGTTCCCAAACACAAGCATAAAATAGAGATAATGCAAACATAACATAACAATTTTTACATAATGACCCATCAACATTTCAGAAGCTTTGGGCCTAATAGTCATACGGTACGAACTTGCCCCAGTTTAAATGGCCCAACAAGCCCGCATTTCTGACAATAGTCCAACTGCATCCAAATGAGGATGGTCCACAAGCACATACTCAAGGAAATAATTGTTACTTTAACCATACAAACCAGTCTATGGGTGGGTTAGCAAGAGTATAGACAAAGGCTCTCACTGGCGAAGGATGGCCCACAACTAGGTCTCCCCACTCAAGGGTTCGAGCAACCAAGTGAGCGTACCCTTTTTTATACACTAAGGTACGTGCCAATGAGCTATGGTGTGTGACGGACTGTCAAATGGATTTCCGTTGTAGATTCCCCAGAGGGAAGGTGGAGCGAGGCTCACTTAAATACCCAAGCCTCTTAGGCTCTTATCGCTTGGTGTCAGGAATAAACAACGAGTCCTCCAAATTAGTCCATCACAATAGGCTACGAGTAGATGGCTATCTAGGTGCCTCCACAGCTTTTCCTTCTAGAAAGGTAGTGAGTGAAGGAAGACACCAAACCATTACCTAGCCTCAAAATGCCTTTGATTAAACCCCCATTTCATCCACTATAGACACGGTCAATTAGAACATAAATCCAAACATTACAAGATAATATTTCGGGGCCGATTCTCTATCCCCAGTGGAGTCGCCAGACTGTAGACAACAGGACCTGGGCGACGCCGTTCTAGGCTCGCGGCACTAGTTGGGAAGTACTAAATAACATGGAGTCGCCACCCGGTGTGAACCGGGACAAAAACTTAAGGCCGCACTCACCCCTCGCAAGGGAATACCTCAAACCGTTGGGTTCGGAATGGTCCCTTACTTATGTCACTTGTAATGAAAGGATTTATGTAATAATTTAAACAAGCTTAAGTAACACTTATTTCCAAGAGTATCATGCTTCTAAGTTCTCATATGCAAAATAAAACTTATGCACACATTTCACATATATCTCACATTTAAAATTGCATGCTTAACATATATCAAAATAGTAACAAACATACAACTTCATTTGCATATAATATTCAGGAAAACACAAGCACACATATTAACCATACAAGCACACATATGGGCACTTTTCCAAGTGGTACGTGGAATTGTATCCCAAGTACAGACCGCACTACCGTCCATTCGGAATCGGCTACGGAATTTACGTCTGGGTTTCCATCCGATATACCGCGAGAAATAATACTCAAATGTTATCATGACATAAGCATATGAATTGTAATACACTGAAATATTTGTATTCATACATGTGGAGATAGCTACTAGGAAAACTATGCATGAAATCTAATAAAGAGGACTCAGTTCAGTGGGTGCGCGTTCGTGTAGCGTTCGTAAACGCGTTCGAATGGTAAACAGAAGGTTCGCGTTCGTATGGCGTTTGATAACGCGTTCGAACGGAAATGAAACAGAATGCTCTCATTCGTATGGCGTTTGTTAACGCGTTCGAACAGAAATGAAACAGAATACTCACGTTCGTGTGGCGTCCGTGAACGCGTTCGAACATAAATAAGACCTGATGCATGACAAGGCAAAATGCATGCGCGTTCGAGTTGCATTCGTAAACACGTTCGAACGGGAACAGACCTGATGCATGAAATGGGACGCAATATATAATCGACAAAATAAAGGGGCGCGGCGAAGTACTGCCGTAAAGGTGGCCTTTTGGGGCTCTTGATCTCTCAAAGAGAGGACCTTTAGACCAACATACTAAGCCCATGCGCTCGACTGAATCAGGCATACAAAGAATTAAAAGCAATAATATTAAACATAGTGTGCCCGATTGAATGTATCTTGTATCCAACCGAACACACATCAACCGGCGCGGCAAAGCATCGTGGTAAATGGCTTTAGCCCCTCCCCATAGGGGATCTCACATCACACTTACTAAACCCATGCGCTCGGTTGAATCATGCATACGAAAATAAAGACAATCATATCAAACTAAATATGCTCGATTGAACGTATCTCGCATTCAACCGAACACACATCAATCGGTGCGGCAGAGCATCGTGGTGAAGGATTTTAACCCCTCCAATTAGGAGACCTTTCATCGCACTTACTAAGCCCATGCACTCGATCGTATCATACGGGAATAAGCAACATACAGAATTTAAATGACGAGAAATAAATAAACCAAAGCAACACAAAACAAGAGAAGGTGCCGTTTACTCAAGTGGTACGTGGAGTTGTGTCCCAAGTACAGACCGCACTACCGTCCATTCGGATTCGGCTACGGAGTTTACGTCTGGGTTTCCATCCTATATACCACAAGAGACAACACTCTTCCATTCATCCAATACTCACAACACACATCATACACACAACAAATGCCACAAATACTGAAAATATAATCAAAATAAATGACCAGAAATTAAATAAGAATAAGTGTAAAAGATACCCTCAGGTCTAACCTTTTTAGCTGTCTCTCGGACTCGCGTTTCATGAAGATCGGAAGGGGGTAAAGCTCCGCAACTTTTCTGGTTCACTGGTTTGCCTCTTCCTTCGCTGGTCAGCCGCTCAAGCTACTGTTCCGACTCCGTTTTGCTGCTGTTTCCTTGTGGTTTTGCTATCGTTTCCTCTGTGTCCTCTGCTTACTGTTTATGGACTGTTTTGATGTTCTTGATGGACTGTTCCGCGTGTTCTTTTTGGTGTGGTTGTGTGTGGTTATTTCAAGGATTGTAAGTGTCTTTTATGTTACTGTTTTAAGGGATTCAAGGGGTGTTTGGGCGTGTTATAGGGGGTGTTTCAGTGATGGTAAGGGATGTGTTTTCGGTGAAAGGGGGGAGTGTTTTGGATTCGGCTATGGAAGATGGTTGCTTGTGGTGGATTCAGCTATGGAGGAGATGGTTGGGGCTCTTTGTTCTCTTTTTGTGTATGTGTCAATTGTTTTTCTTTTTCTTGGGCGTGTATTAGAGAGAGTCTAGAGAAGGGATGGCTAGGTTAGTGCATGTTTATATAGAAGAGAGCTAGGGGTTGCCATTGTCTCACAAGGAAAGGATTTTGGTATTCAATTAGGATTTCCAAGAAAGGCATACACAAGATTGAGGGGGGACAAAATATTTTAAATTAGGAAGTTGTAATATTTATTTGTGTTGGTTTAGGAATACAAATATTTTAGATTGGTAATTATCTTATTAGATTAGGAAGTCAAATATATGATTGGCTTTAATTGGTTAGGATTAATTTTAATTAGGTATATCTTCTTTTTAGTTTTAGTATAATATATTCAATTTATTTATATTAGGCATGATTTTAGTTTAAGTTTGGTAAATGTTTTATTTAATTGGTAAATGGTTTAATATTTTATTTAATGTTTAATGTTTAAATTAATATTTATTTATTTAATTTGGGATGTGTTTTATGGGCTTTGGGGAGCTAAATGGGCTGGGGTGTGAGGCTAGCAGCAAAACCAGAAACACCGACTCCGTTCGAACGCCAATTAGAACGTGGCACGAACGTCCGCAATCTGCACGAGGTTCGAACGAAGTAACGAACGCAGCACCAACGAAGACAGTGAACTTGTGGAATGAACTTGATGACATACTTATTCCGAATTTCCCCTTCCGACCTCCGTTTCCCGTAATATCCTTAGCTAAAAGAAGGTAGTGCCTCCAATTGAGACTCATCATCGGGTTTCACATGCGAGAATACAGTGCCTACAAACGCGCACAAGTGTAATACTAGTCTATTCCGCATTATCGATGTCCAATCTCGATAATACTACGACTAGGTGATGAGTGGTATTTATACCACTATTTCTCACTCATTTGACCTAATGTTTTGTTTTGTTTCTCGAGATTTATGAACGTTTTGATGTGTTTTGTTGTTATTTTGCAGATAAATAAAGTTTGGACAGCACTGGAGGCAATTTGGGGCAAAACCGGACAAAAATGCGTCAACAGGAATATTTTCATCTTCTGCGCGTCGCGACGCTGGAGCATTGCGCGCCGCGACGCCCAACATGCGCTGGTTTTGCTAAAATACGCCGGGTCAACGGGTCAACAATTTGAAAAGTTTGACTTTGCTAACGTGCGCCGTGCCACGTGTCACCATCACAGAAGACTTGCTAACTTGCGCTGCCACGTGTCATCATCACAACGGTGCCGACAATCATCATCTATGCTATCTTGCGCCAGGCCACGTGTCAACATCATAACGGCCTTGCTAAAATGCGCCCATGCCACGTGTCACGATCTGACGCTGCCGACAATCTCACCTCAGAGTGACGTAAGCAATGACGTCATGAACAGTGCCACGTCATCGGATAAGATCTGAGCCGACAAATCAGCAAGTGACATGTGTCACTGTAGCGGGCGTCGCGACGCGTAGACCCCATCCGCGCCTATAAATAGCGCTCGAGATTTCCGTTTTTGTTGTACCATTTCCTCCCACTTCTTTGATGTAGTTAAGGAGTTCTTCTCTCTCTAAGTTTCTTTTAATAAAGTTTTGTAATTTTTAATTAAGTTCTGTAATAATAATAATTTACTTTCTTTATTTTACAGTTTTTACTACTCATAATGAGGAGGTAACTTCCCTCTGTTAGGGTAAAAGGTAATTCTTTTACTATTGCTTCTTAGATTATTCTCCCATAATTATAATATATTCAAGTTTTAAATTGACTTAATCAGGATACCGCCAGATTGGTCGGTGGTAATAAAATTCATATTCCGCCTTTATGGCTGGTTATTTTGGTTCCGCCTTTATGGCTGGTTATTTTGGTTCCGCCTTTATGGCTGGTTATTTTGGTTCCGCCTTTATGGCTGGTTATTTTTACTCCGCCTATATGGCTGGTTTATAATGTTTTGCAAAGCTTATATTATATTATGGGAGAAATCTAATTAGTATTTAGTAGAAGTAATTCCTTTTACCTTAGCAATTTTTATTAATTCATTTTCAGCATTTATTTTACTGCATTTACTTTATGCAATTTTATTTTAAGTCTTTTAAGTTTTTAGCCCTAGTTATGGGTCGTAGCTAAGTTAGTTATCTAGGGTTGTGATGAATTTCAATTTAACCGGTTTATAAGGGTTAGATTATAGTTTGGGTAATTTAAAGATTTATTTATTGAGACTTAATCTTAATGCTCTTTAATTAACTGGCCATTAATTAAATTGATTAGGTAAACTTAAAATAAACTAGACATAGGGATTTTAAGTTTAAAACCTTAGACTCAATAGCCCACGATCTTCCTTGAGGATAGATAACCCTTTAATAGATTTCCTTACAGGATAGGAATATACCTGTTGGGCGGGGGTAGCCATAATTGGAACTTAATCTTAATGAATCTAGGTAATTTGATTGACATAGACATATGGTTCAATTGGGTTATACTAGGTATTTGTAATTGACCATCGGAAGAGGCTTTTACATAATTTAGTGTTTCAGGTTAATAAATTGATATATTACCCAACTATAAGATAACTACTTCATCTTTTAAATAATATTGAAATAAATCACAACCCTGGATAGTTTTTAATATTGAATTTCCTTAAAATCTACTTTTAAACAATTTTACTTATTTGTCTTTAAATTTAGAATCGTCGTCATTTCAAATCAATCAAACAACTTGTTAGATATTGGTAATCATTTGGCCCAATAAATTGATAACAAAAGGTTTTAAGTCCTCATGGGATCGATACTTTTTATACTACTTGAACGATACGTACGCTTGCGTTATACGTGTGTGTTTACGCCGGTCAAGTTTTTGGCGCCGTTGCCGGGGACTTAGTTATCTTTTATTATTAGTTTAGGGGTTAGATACTTTTACTTGTATCTAATTTCTTTTCACTTATTGTTTTTGTTTTCTTGTGTTTCAGGTTCTCAGAAACTTCATGAGACGAACCAGAAGCTTTGAACTCCGACCGCTTGACCCAGAAATTGAAAGAACCATCAGACAGTTGAGAAGAGAAAGGCGAGAAGCCCAAGAAGCTTTAGTCAACATGGAACATGAACCTTTGGAGGTTGCACCACCAATTCCCATTCGAGACAGAACCATTCCGGTGGTTGACAGACTCATTTCATGTATTGTACTTCCTCCATTACCAGCAAATGCAGGAGACATCAAAACTTGCATTCAGATGATTCAGCAGTCAGTTCAGTTTGGGGGAAATGCAACTGAAGATCCTAATGCCCACATCAGCAACTTCCTGAAAGTTTGTGGCACTTTCAATTACAACCGAGAAGCTGAAGAAGCAATGAGACTGCGTGTATTCCATACTCCTTGAAGGACAGAGCTAAAGCGTGGCTACATTCATTACCAGCAGGGTCGATCACAACATGGAACACTTTAGCCACCAAATTTCTTGCAAAATACTTTCCACCAGCCAGAACCGGAAAGCTGAGAAATGACATCACATCCTTTGTGTAGCAAGATTCAGAATCCCTGTACGAAGCGTGGGAAAGGTACAAAGATTTACTCCAAAAATGTCCACACCATGAGATTCCAAAATGGCTTCAAGTCCAAACATTCTACAATGGACTTTCTGGAATAATGAGAACCACAATTGATGCTGCTGCTGGAGGTGTCTTGATGGCAAAATGAGAAGATCAAGCCTGGGAACTAATCGAAGAAATGGCCAATAACAATTCCTTGTGGCCAACAGAAAGAAGTCTGATTCAAAGAATTGCAGGAATTTATGAAGTTGGAGCCAATACAGCAGTCAACACCAAGTTAGATCAAATATGCAAATTCATGGAGACTCTTACCATTGGATCCACAAGTTCACCATATGGAGGAGCACCAGAACAAAACCAACATGCAGAGACGGTGAATTATGTCAACAATTTCAACAGACAGGGGGACAATCCATATTCCAACACCTACAACCCATGGTGGAGGAATCATCCTAATTTTTCATGGAACAACAATTCAGGGCAACAGCAGAACTATCCACCACCTGGATTCCAGCAACAGAACAAAGGCCAGGAACAGGCAAATGAACCAGGAATAGCAGAAGTACTGGCTCAGTTAAAAAAATACGATGCTATCTTTCAGAGCCAATCAGCTTCCATCAAAGCACTGGAGAATCAAATCGGACAACTGGCCAATGCTCAGAGTTACAGACCGCCAGGAACCCTTCTTAGCAACACTGAGCCAAATCCAAGGAACATGGGGAATGAGCAATGTCATGCCATCATGTTAAAAAGCGGTACTGAAATCAACAAAGATGTTGGAGTCAAAACAGCTGCTGAGGAAGTTCGAAAAGAGGCAGTTCCACAGATGGAAGAAAAAGAAGCAAAAGAAAAAGAAGCAAAGGAAAAAGAAAAAGAACAGATCACTAGGGATATTTAATGATTAAACCTTCGCGGATTGATATTGTCTCATATCATCTCAATTCGGAACTAATCATAAGGATCTTTTATCATTTATATATATTGGTAATCTAATTACAAATGATAAAAGAGCAATTTCCTTTGTCACATAGTTAATTTGTACAACAACACCATGATCTGTACAAATAGTGATGCTATGGGTCATAATTGTCCAACACAATATGCTTACCCCTATTGTGGCTTCTTGTTTCTTTGGAGTTCGCCACTGCACCACTATTATCGCAATAAAGTGTGAGTGGTTTATCCATATCTGGAAAAACTTCTAGATCTGCCAAGAACTTACGGAGCATGACTGCTTCCTTAGCCGCTTCACAAGCTGCTACATATTCAGCCTCCATGGTGAAGTCAGCAATACAAGATTTATTTATGCTCCTCCATACTATAGCTCCACCACCTAGGTTGAACACCGATCCAGTTATTGATTTCCTAGAATCGACATCCGTCTGAAAATCAGAGTCAGTATATCCGCTCAGAATCATATCCTGACTTGTATATACAAGCATATAATTTCTCGTTCTCCGAAGATACTTGAGAATATGTTTTACCGCTACCCAATGATCTAATCCTGAGTTGGATTGAAACCTACTAACTACTCCCACTATAAAACAGATGTCCGGTCTCGTGCATAACATAGCATACATAAGACTTCCAAATTCTGAAGCATATGCTATATGTCTCATCTCCTCAACTATTTGAGGTGTCTTAGGAGACTATTCCTTAGACAAATGAATTTCATGCCTGAAAGGTAAATTACCTTTCTTGGAATTCTGCATACCAAATCGCATAAGAATCTTGTCGATATAGGTTTCTTGAGATATTGCTAACAGTCATTTCTTGTGATCCCGAATGATCTGGATCTCAAGCACATAACTTGCCTCTCCTAAATCTTTCATTTAAAATTGGTTAGCTGGCTAGATTTTCACGTCTGATAATATCTTTACATCATTTCCAATGAGTAAAATATCATTGACGTATAACATAAGGAAAACCACATTCCCATCAATGATGCGCTTGTAGACACAAGGCTCATCGATGTTCTGCTCAAAGTTATAAGACTTGATCGTAGTATCAAACCTTATGTTCCAAGATCTAGATGCTTGCTTAAGTCTATAAATGGACCTTTACAACTTGCAAACTTTTTGCTCTTGACCTTGGGTAATGAACCCCTCTGGTTGTACCATATAGATACTCTCATCAAGATTTTCATTCAAGAATGCAGTTTTGACGTCCATTTTCCAAATCTCATAGTCATAATATGAGGCAATGGAAAGAAGAATCCTAATGGATTTAAGCATGGCTACTGGCGAGAAAGTTTCTTCATAGTCAACTCCCTCTTTTTGGGTATAACCCTTTGCCACTAGCCTAGCCTTGAAAGTCTGTACTTTCCCATCTATTCCTCTTTTTCCCTTGTAGATCCACTTGTAACCTATAGGTTTTACTCCATTAGGTTGGTCTACAAGTTCCCAGACTGAGTTAGAGTACATGGACTTCATCTCAAGGTTCATGGATTTGAGCCATTCTTCTTTATCAGTATCATCTATTGCACTACGATAGGTCAATGGATCATCTATACCATCACAAGATGCAACAACTTGCACCTCACCATTTTCTAAATAGCGTTCAAGTTGTCTTACAACCCTCCCACTACGTCTAGGTGGTATGGTATCCTGATAAACTTGCATCTAACTTTCAGATTTAGAAGGTGTAATGTCTTTATCAACATTTGACAATGGTGTACTGGTTGTACCAGTAAGTAACTCCTCAAGTAACACTTTACTTCGAGGTTTGAACTCTCTCATATAGTCGTCCTCAAGGAATATAGCATTTTTCGACACAAATACTTTATTATCTTCTGGACTATAAAAGAATCCACCCCTAGTTTCCTTAGGATAGCCTACAAATAGGCACACATGTGAACGTGGTTCCAACTTAGTAGTCTTGTTCTTTAGCACATGTGTCGGACACCCCCATATGTGGAAATGTCGCAAACTAACTTTATGACTATTCCACAACTCTAAGGGAGTCTTAGGAACAGACTTAGAAGGAACTACATTCAGGATATACATTGCAGTTTGCAATGCATACCCCCAGAATGAACTAGGTAGAGTGCTATAACTAAACATTGATCTCGTCATGTCTAGTATGGTCCGATTTCTCCTTTCTTCAACACCATTTTGTTGTGGTGTTCCAGGTGTTGTGAGCTATGAAACAATTATATGCTCAACTAAGAATTCCTCGAAATCTCTATCAAGGTATTCTTCTCCACGATCTGATCATAGAATTTTGATGCTTTTACCTAACTGGTTCTCAACCTCGGCACGATACTCTTTGAACTTTTCAAATGTATCTGACTTGTGCTGCATTAGGTAAACATACTCATATCTGGAATAATCGTCAATAAAAGTGACGAAGTATTCAAAACCACCTCGGGCTTTTACATTCATCGGTCCGCAAATATCTGAATGTATTAGCTCAAAAGTTTCTTTGGCTCTTATCTCTTTTCCAGTAAAAGGTCTCTTGGTCATTTTGCTTTCTAGACAAGATTCACAGACAGGTAAAATACAGAGTTTTAACTGATTTAAAACTCCGTTCTTAATTAGTCTATCTATCCGGTCAAAGTTAATGTGACCAAGTCTAAGGTGCCATAAATAGGTATCATCATGAGAAATCTTTTGCCGTTTAGTTTTAGATCTTTCAATCTTAAACATTTCAGTATTAAGCAGTGATTCATGCATTAACGACCTTAATACATATAGATTATTTTTGGAGTTTCCCGTGCATATCTTTAATCCATTTCTACTAATAATAACTGACTTATTATTAAATGAAATAGAAAAACCACATTCCATAAGTTTTGTTACATAAATCAGATTCATGCGAAAACCAGGAATATATAGCACACCATTTAAACATAAATAACTATTATTAAAGTTTAACTTAGAATCTTCCACTGCTTTTGCTGAAACAACATCCCATGTCCCAACTCTCATGGTAAAGCTACCTTCAGCAAGGTCCCTCCATGAGTCAAGTAGCTGCAAAGAACAACAAACATGCTTAGTGGTACCAGAATCAACAATCCATATGGATTTATCATCCTCCACCAAAAGAGACTCAATGACAAGTAAATCGTATTTACCTGTATTTTTCTTCTCTTTAAGCTCTGCAAGATATTTTGGACAATTCCTTTTCCAATGCCCTTGTTGTTCACAATGGAAAGATTTTCCTTTGGCATTGGTTCCTTTGGAGCTTTTATTGTTATTCTTTTTCATTGGTTTTGTCTTTGCCTTCCAATTTCCTTTCTTCTTCTTCTTTGCAGATTTAGAAGATTCGGCAACATTTTCCTCGGCATTGGGCCTACGAGGACCGTTCATAACAGACTCGTAATTGGTGAGCTCATTGAGCAGTTCAGTCAATGTGAAAGTCAACTTGTTAATATTGATAGAGTTGGTGCTTGGAGTGTCAATCCGAATTATACATTTTATAATTTATTAATAAAATAACTACATTTTTCATTTCATACCTTATTAATGGTATTGTCATTACGCGTATTAAATTGATGTATCGTTATGCTAAGAATGACATCGACCTTAGAATAGTTTTGACACTAGGTGTAAACTATTCTTAAAGTAAATATTCCTAGTCGTTGGTTTTGGAATACGGTCGAACTCCTATAACCTAGAAAACTAGAACATGTCGTATATTGGAATTGGAGTTCCAATGGTTTAACGCGATGTACCATGAGTTTTGGAAACTCGTATAGACATGTGGGTATTCGTTGGAGCGAATACTGAATGACTCACAGGTGATTCCTAATAGTTGGAAGTACACACCACCGTCAATAGGAATCTCCTCGAGTCGAGTAGCATATGTAATCCTTTGACTATAGGATAGCATTGATTTTGTGTGAGATCCTCCACACTTAGATGCCATGTATGTCAGAGTCCTTTCATGGTCTGGCCTCTAGATGTTCGTTGGTGTTGGGATTCTATTAAGTCCCAATGATCATTTTCAAGCAATGAAACAAGTATGAATACACAAAGGAGAATGGCAGAATCATACTCACATTGATCGATTGGATGCATCGAAGAAAAATCATTTCCTCTTTATTGAAGAAGCTCTCGGCCATGGTGGGTATTTGGACTCCATCTTCATCTTCAAGCTCCAAGCTTTATCAATGGTGATTCCATGCTCATGAGATGGTTTCCCTATCACCTTGTATGCCTCTTTGTGTGCTAGCACCCTTGAAGATTTGCAACAAATCCTCTAACTCTTCTCCATTGCTCACGGTTTGGAAGAAGAAAATGGAGAGAAGATGTGTTTGGCCTTTAGCCGAATACACAAGTGAGAGAGAGAGAGAAGATGTGTTTTTGAGTGTTATGTATATGGTTTTTGAATTTCCAAAAAACAAATACCAAAAACAAACTCAAAAAGTCAAGGCATTAAAGCCTTTTAACTTTCCAACCACTTACATCAATCAATGAATAGTGACTGGTGTCAATCACTCAAAGTGAAAGACATCTATCACTTGATTGATGAATGATGTGACATTAGATGTGACTTGCGGGTCCCACTTTGATTCCAAATGCGAGTGGTTCTGTAAACACTCCCGGGCGCGGATTCGCTAATTCCGAATTAACGAATTTTCCGTTGCGTCGTAATTAAATCTAATTTAATTAAATAATCATGCCTAGAATAATTACTATTCACGTCGCTAACGAATTAATTCTAAATTAATTCGTTCGCCCGAATTAAAATCCGATTTTAATTCTGCGTCGAAATCCAATTTCGTTTAATATATCGAATATATTAATTTATCGATTAATTCCAAATTAATCGCTCTCTCTCTTTAAATAATATTTTATCCCAGATAAAATATCTCTGTAATTAATCCCAGATTAATTTTCTCTCTCATCTAATTAATCTCATATTAATAAAGTGCGAGTCATACATCATCGGTGAATCTTCGGGAAGTGACCCATGAGATCCCCGGATATGTTGGCAGTAAATACGGTCATCGGACTATCCGAACACGTAAGTACCTAGTACTACGTTTGTACCGATTTACAAGACAAGGTTGGCTTCTAGCAAAGCGCCATGCCTACCCAATTCTCCAGAAGCATGCTTACAGGAATAAGCGATCTATATCAGGCGTAGAATACATAGTATTGTGTATGTCGATCCAGTATCGGATGGTCACGTGCTAGGCCTGGGGCTGGAATTGTGTCTGCCCCGTACGAAGCATATATCGGATGTCTGGTAACTAGTCTCTATAATCGGATATACATGACCTAGTCATAATATCCCGATAGTTGCAGCATATAAGAGAACAAGTTTCGTATCCTACGTGATCATCATCTCCACTATAACTGAAGTGATACTTCCGTCTTGACATCACACCCAATACACTACGATTCTCAATATACCCAAAAGAGGCGTACACAGAACCGGTTAAAGCCCTGGACGACCAAGACCAAAGCATATTGATTGTCACAAGTATTAGCGGTGCAAGTCTCAGGTTAAGACCAAATACACCTACCCTGAATTCGGACTTCCATAGACACATAGCTATACTACCAATGGAATTCTGAAGGGGTCTATCCAGAGCGAAGCTGTTTCCCGTACCATCGGTAAAGCACAACCTCCTATTACACTTGCATGAGTATCCTATACCCAAATATATGAGAACTATGACGTTATGCCCTCACAACGTGCACAAGTGTAATACTACTCTTTTACGCATTATCGATGTCCAATCTCGATAATACTCTGACTAGGGATATTTAATGATTTATCCTTCGTGGATTGATACTGTCTCATATCATCTCAATCCAGGAACAAATCATAAGGACCTCATATCATTTATAAATCTTGGTGATCTAATCACAAATGATAAGAGAGCAATCTCCTTTGTCACATAGTTAATTTGTACAACAACACCATGATCTGTACAAATAGTGACGCTATGGGTCATAATTGTCCAACAATCTCCCACTTGGCCTATAGCCAGTCACTCAAGTGTCCTACACCCGAACTATGTACGGTTCGCTCAAACTGCTGAGAAAAGGCTTTCGTCAGCGGATTTGCATGATTATCATCTGATGCAATTTATTCGATCATCACATCGCCACGATGTGTGATCCGAACGAATCAGATGAATAGTCAAAGTATGTATCTGGATCGTTGATGAGACCATTAATTCTTTAGCCTGCGCTGAAGCCTAGCTCAGCTGCTAACAGAACTATATCTAATCTAATTAGATTTTGTATCGACCCAGAAGTCTTCTATTGCTGCCTCAGCTGCAGCAATATTCCGCATTTTTTGTTTATTCGGTAACAGTATCTTGCTTGGAAGATTTCCAGCTCACTGTTCTGTTATTCAAACTGTATAGTACCGTTTGCGACTTATAGTCGATTTAATCGGTTAGGAAACTTGCTACAGTGATCCCGGTCACTTCAAGTTCTCCATCTCTATAATTTAAGATAGCATTATTAGATCTCTAAGATGCTAATGGATGTTATTAACATCAATCCAGTGACTATCATTTGGATTGGCCTGTTTTTGAATCCATATGCTCAAAGCATATAAAACACCAGGCCACGTACATTTTTCAATGTACGAGTTCTCGGAGAGTGTTCATGAAAGCCAAGCTTTCACCGATTGTTTTATGGGAATATCATTTCCAAGAAATAACGTATGTTATCATTATTTATAGGACATTATTGTCAGTGCGCTCCTATTAACCCTCTTATATACACAAGAATCATTTCATTTTGAATTAAATCATAAATCATTATGATTACATCAAAACGATAATTCCAAGAACTCAATGCCTGCTTCAATCCAAACATGGATCGAATAACCTGCAAACCTTGTTTGCTAGTTTTGGTACGACAAAACCGTCAGGATGTTGTAAACATCCTCCAAAAGGTTTCCTTTTCAGGAAAGCGATTTTCCCGTTCGGCTGTCATATTTCATAAATGAAACATGCAGCTTTAGCAAGCATTATCCAAATGGATTTACCGTGGCAACAGGTAAAAGGTTGAATCGTAATCGACACAATGTTGATAACGATACATTTTCGCAATAAGCCTAGCTTAGTACGTTGGTATGTTGCCTTCCATGTATGTCTTCCTTGAAGACTTATATAGTACCAATAGGCACAATGCCTTGCGGTACATCAACTAGTGTCCAAACAGGTTGATATACATGGAATCCATTTCGGACTTATGGCACTTTGCCATAATAGGAAGTCGATACCTTGTATCACTACCTCATACGTAGTCAGTTGGTATTCCTCAAAAGATTGACATCTTTATGAGGTGAGATCAGAAACTCATACCCCATGTTGTTTTCTGACTCTCTCCGACTTACGTGGTCTTGTATATTCGAAGATTATTGGTATAGTTTCATCCTTGATGAACTATTTGTGTTCCATTAAGGATCTGTGCCTGGAACGGTTATTACTCCAATTTTCATCGAGTTTTACTATCCTCCCACTTACCACTGCATATAGGTATTCCTCTTAGGAAAACCGCATGGCGAGCAACAATTAAATTATTCTCTTGTGAGTTGTATAATACTATACTTTTGGTATCCCTATGATAACCTACAATTGGCACTTATCCAATTTGGGTTTTAGTTTGGTATCATCCAAACATATGCCTAGCATCCCAAATTTATAGGAATGAGAAAACTCAGTTTCTTTCCTATTCATATCTTATATGAAATTTGTCCAACAGATTTTTATGGAACCTTATTCTAAATAAGTTATGCACTGTTTATGCTTATCCGTTGAAGGAAATGGTAGCTCAGAGCGACTCATGATTAACCTTTATCATGTCCAACAAAATTCAGTTACTCTGTTCGACACACCGTCAAATTGACGTGTTCCGGGAGGAGTCCTCATTGAAACAATACTATACTCTTTCAAGTATTTTAGAAACTTATTGCTTAAGTATTTTTCCATTACGGTCTTACCGTGACAGTTTAATACTTTAGCCGATCTGTATGTCTATTTCGCTTCGAAACTATAAAAGTTCCAATTTGTGTTCTAAAGAAACACATAACCATAACGAGATGCCACATCCGTAAAGGTCACGAAATATTCATATCCACCTTTAGCCTAGCTAGACATGGTCCCACTTGCTTCACTATGAACTAGGGCTTACAGATCGGTGGCACTTACACTTTTACCAAGTAAATAGTGTTTTAGGCACTTTGCCCAATAAACTAGATTTGTAGACTTTATTTGAATGGAATCAAATTAGTCCTAGTACCCACTCTTCGAAAGTGTGGATATACGATTCTTGTTTAATTGTGTCCCAGACAACAATGCCACAATATGTTTCTTCTGATCAAATCAGTTTGAGCTATTTGTTTGTCATTTTATATGTTTGAGATTTGATTATATTCAAAATATAAATAATGTTATTCACATCTAATGTGTTTATCTCAATATCACCTTTATATAATAAAACACTTTAGTGTTCTAGAATATAAAGGTACACCCGTAGCGGGTTATACACTGATATAGAGATAATGTTTCTAGTCAAACTAGTTACATTATAACATTTTCCAAATTTAGATACACACCCGAATGTAGTTCTTAAATTAGGTATCTACGGTTAAAACAGCGACTTTCGTCCCGTTTCCAATCCGCAGATTAATATCAACTGAAGTCAGTATCCTGCTCATAGCAGATTCTAAATATCAGTATATATTTATGTATCACACTAAGTATTTAAAATCCAATTTTAATACTAGTAGTGAACAATTTTATGACAAACATATTTGAAGTCGGAGCCTTGCTCATCTTCAATTCATTCATGTCTGCTTTGTCCAAACGGCAGTCACGCTTCCGCGATCCCGTTTGCCACAATTTAAGCAGACATTTTGGGATATGTCCTTTATCTTCCCAGAAGATTATAATGATTTTATCTTTGCCCTTTTTTCAATATTCCAGAAGCCATTGGCCAAGCCTTGGCACTCTAGAATATCGAAATAAGGTGCGCCTTGCACTACTTGCCTATTGCAAAGTTTTGGCTTTGTCTCCTTGAGAATAACCATTAACTCTCCAAGAGTTTACTATTGCAATATGTACTTCTAAAATCTAAAAATAGATCTATGAAGATCCTTCAATTCATTATCATACTTTAAGAATCTAATCCTTAGTTCTGATTAAGAAATTAAGGAGTCTAATTAACAAGTTTAATGGATTAAGCACTAAAGTTATCATCACATGACTCTTCCAAAGATCATGCTCTACTATTTGCTTAACTCCGGGCTTAGGCTTAATATGTATTTTATCAAATAAAGTAACTTATTAGTTCCAGGACCACCATCCTGAAATTATTCCCATTTTTGAAAATTAAACCATTTAAATACATTTTCCTTAGGATTATGTTTTAAATGTCAATCTTTCAATTTTATCTTGATTCTAATAGTCCAACTATTTAATCAACGATTTTGGTACTTTTAATATATTGATTATTATAGTCCAACCATATGTTAATCAACTATACTTTTAATTTGTTTGAATACAGTCCAACTGTTAATTAAAAAAACGATTAAATATTAGTCCAACTAACATTTAATTTATTTGATTAATGATATTTGAATGAGCGCGTATGGCAAGTTATTAAACGAATATTGCAAATTCAATTCTTGCCTCCCACTATTTTTCGGCGAGCCTCTAACCCTCTGTCGAGTACTCGGGAAACCGTGTTTCCTAGTGGGCTAGGATCCCGTTAAATATCACACAATCTTGACTTTGGCCAACAAATTGTATCATAATTAACTAGGTAGATCTCTAAGATCAATTAGATCTCATCCAATTCCTAGATCCAGTAGGGGGACATCCAAGTCCAAAACATATATACATTATATATGCCAATATATCTAATATATTGCCTAACCTTTTTCCTCTGAATCAACTAAGCCTTAGCTTTGGCACAACAAACTTAGTGATCACAGTCAAGCGTGACCCATTGACCATGGAAAGCTTCGTAATCAATGTCGATGGACAAGAAGTGATCTTGACTTTGGCCAACAAATCACAACTTGGACAAGACACTGATATGGAACAAAGCCTTCATGATTCAAACACATCCTCGACGGACAAAGGTCTTGACTTTGGCCAACAAACCAATGCCAGTCTTGGATCTTGAGTAAGAATCACTCAATGGAAGGAAAAACGCTTAATATTTTGCGAGGGTTTTTCGAGTGAAAATTGGCCAACAAACCAATGCCAGTCTTGGATCTTGAGTAAGAATCACTCAATGGAAGGAAAAACGCTTAATATTTTGCGAGGGTTTTTCGAGTGCAAATTGGCAACCAATTTATTATCTTTGTTAAGGTCTCATCATCATACACCCTTAAACATGCATTCTAAAGACATAATAAAGTGTGTATAAATAAATAATAATGATATGCGGATGGATAATTTACACATTGATCCTAGATCAAATCTCTCTCTTTGCTCTCTCCCGCTAGCACAAGTATTTGCTTTTACCCATTACACTACACTTCTAAAGAAACCTCATTTACATTGAGGGGAATAGGTGAGAAGAGAAATACAAAGAGTATGGAGGTAATAGGCTGGACATGCAGGTCTAATTTAAATAAATTCCAAATTTATTACAATAATTTCTAAAATTGCCCCACTCATCTAATATCCATCTGATATACATTATTCATGCATCGCAATCATGTATTCATACAAGCATGTTATCAATCAATCTAATCAAATTAATTAATCTGATAATTAATGACCATCCAATGTTCAAACAACGATTTGATTTTGCACGAGTCAAACTCGTTTTGCGAATAAGTACTCAAAGTACGAATTCTCAAATTAAATTAAACTACATAATTAAATCCAATTCAATTTTTATTTAATACTAATTCTCTATTTAATTCCAAATTAAATACTACACTTTATCAATGAACTTTTACGACTTAAATTCCAAATTTAATCGTTACGGGTCTCAAAGCCCGATTAACGTCCAACGTTAATTTAATTAAAGTCCAATGGGCTTTTAATTAATTTCTTAAGGCGTGGACTTTTGGTCAACTCGGGTCAAACCCAAGAACCAAAGCCCAATCAAGGAGTAACCCCATAAGCCTAGAAATCAATTTAGGCCCATTAGGCCCAATTAAATTTTAAAGGTCCATTAGTCGCAATTGGACTTTATGGAAGAGGTTTTGGGCCCAATTGGATCCAAAAAAATTTAGCCTAAACCTAACTTGGTACAACCAAGCCCAATAAGCTCAATAACAACATTCAAGCCCAATATTACAAAATAGGCCCAACATAATTAAATTACAAAAACCCGATTTCATAATTTAATTACATAAAGTGTATATCATAATTAATTAACCAAATCAATATTTCCAAAACACCAAATTAGCCTAATTAATCATGCTTATCAACATTAAATCATGTCCAACACAATTTAACAAAAAATCAAACCCAATACATGCTTCCAAAGTCTCGGCTTTATAGGGATTTTAATGTCCAATTTGAATTCAATCCAATTAAATCCAATTCAACATTAAATCAACAATTTCCAATTGATTCCAACTCATCCAATGAATCAAAAATCAAAAAATCACCAAGACATTAGGGCTCATTATTTTCGGCCAAGCCTAAAATTTGGGCAAATTTGTTCCAAACAATTTTTTCATGAAATCGATCCAATCAATCTTCAATTCAACAAAATTTAAGCATATTCATTCATCCAATTTCATAAAATCATGCTCAAAATCATTTTACCCAATTTTAACCCTAATCAATTTTCATGCTCAAATGGCTCAAGATATCATTGTTGGGTTTCTATTAAGTCCCAATGATCATTTTCAAGCAATGAAACAAGTATGAATACACAAAGGAGAATGGCGGAATCATACACACATTGATCGGATTGGATGCATCGAAGAAAAATCATTTCCTCTTTGTTGAAGAAGCTTTCGGCCATGGTGGGTATTTGGACTCCATCTTCATCTTCAAGCTCCAAGCTTTATCAATGGTGATTCCATGCTCATGAGATGGTTTCCCTATCACCTTGTATGCCTCTTTGTGTGCTAGCACCCTTGAAGATTTGCAACAAATCCTCTAACTCTTCTCCATTGCTCACGGTTTGGAAGAAGAAAATGGAGAGAAGATGTGTTTGGCCCTTGGCCGAATACACAAATGAGAGAGAGAGAGAGAGAAGATGTGTTTTTGAGTGTTATGTATATGGTTTTTGAATTTCCAAAAAACAAATACCAAAAACAAACTCAAAAAGTCAAGGCATTAAAGCCTTTTAACTTTCCAACCACTTACATCAATCAATGAATAGTGACTGGTGTCAATCACTCAAAGTGAAAGACATCTATCACTTGATTGACGAATGATGTGACGCTAGATGTGACTTGCGGGTCCCACTTCGATTCCAAATGCGAGTGGTTCTGCAAACACTCCCGGGCGCGGATTCGCTAATTCCGAATTAACGAATTTTCTGTTGCGTCGTAATTAAATCTAATTTAATTAAATAATCATGCCTAGCATAATTACTATTCACGTCGCTAACGAATTAATTCTAAATTATTTCGTTCGCCCGAATTAAAATCCGATTTTAATTCCGCGTCGAAATCCAATTTCGTTTAATATATCGAATATATTAATTATCGATTAATTCCAAATTAATCACTCTCTCTCTTTAAATAATATTTTATCCCAGTAATTTATCCCAGATTAATTTTCTCTCTCATCCAATTAATCCCAGATTAATAAAGTGCGAGTCATACATCATCGGTGAATCTTCGGGAAGCAACCCATGAGATCCCCGGATATGTTGGTAGTAAATACGGTCGTCGGACTATCCGAACACGTAAGTACCTAGTACTACGTTTGTACCGATTTACAAGACAAGGTTGGCTTCTAGCAAAGCGCCATGCCTACCCAATTCTCCAGAAACATGCTTACAGGAATAAGCGATCTATATCAGGCGTAGTATACATAGTATTGTGTATGTCGATCCAGTATCGGATGGTCACATGTTAGGCCTGGGGCTGGAATTGTGTCTGCCCCGTACGAAGCATATATCGGATGTCTGGTAACTAGTCTCTATAATCGGATATACATGACATAGTCAGAATATCCCGATAGCTGCAGCATATAAGAGAACAAGTTTCGTATCCTACGTGATCATCATCTCCACTATAACTGAAGTGATACTTCTGTATTGACATCACACCCAATACACTACGATTCTCAATATACTCAGAAGAGGCGTACACAGAACCGGTTAAAGCCCTGGACGACCAAGACCAAAGCATATTGATTGTCGCAAGTATTAGCGGTGCAAGTCTCAGGTTAAGACCAAATACACCTACCCTGAATTCGGACTTCCATAGATACATAGTTATACTACCAATGGAATTCCGAAGGGGTCTATCCAGAGCGAAGCTGTTTCCCATACCATCGGTAAAACACAACCTCCTATTACACTTGCATGAGTATCATATACCCAAATATATGAGAACTATGTCGTTATGCCATCACAACGTGCACAAGTGTAATACTAGTCTTTTACGCATTATCGATGTCCAATCTCGATAATACTCTGACTAGGGATATTTAATGATTTATCCTTCGTGGATTGATACTGTCTCATATCATCTCAATCTGAGAACAAATCATAAGGACCTCCTATCATTTATAAATCTTGGTGATCTAATCACAAATGATAAGAGAGCAAACTCATTTGTCACATAGTTAATTTGTACAACAACACCATGATCTGTACAAATAGTGACGCTATGGGTCATAATTGTCCAATAGTTGGGTATGGACCGATGCACTCAGTAATCAAATACGAAGCAAGATAGGATCCGTCGGCCCGTATGTGTACCATAAGGGGTTTAGGTATCCATGTTAGTAAAGTCACGATTCTTAAATCTTTGGCCAAAGTCGATCACCTAGGGTGGATCGCATCAGTTATGAAGAATCGTGGACATGTCGACATGAGATGTGCGTCTTGGAAACTTGACGGTATATTCAATGTTTCCTAAGCACAACTCAGATAGCCTACGACGGAGGGATTGTTAAACATATGTGATGACCTCGACTTGTATAGTTCAGAAAAGTCGCTCTTGTTCTTCGTGAATTCGGAGGTGGCCAAATTGCGTAGATATTAGCTAGGCTTATATGACGAACGTATCTGAACTTAGAGAGTCCCAATATGAAGTGTACTCGTTGAGCACTTGGGTGGCCGATTATTTTTGATAAAATATAATATTCGATATTATAATTATCAACTAAGATAATCAAGTGTTATTGGATAACATTGATTATTTACTTTGACCTAATTGGATTAATTCAATAATTACACAAGGGCTTAATTGTGAATCATAATTATCTCTACCATTTGAGGATATTATGGTAATTGTAAGTATGTAATAATAAGTGGTTTTGGCTTGATTTAATTGGATTAAATCAAGGTGGCAAACATTTAACTAATCCATTTCTTAATTTTTGGCTTGATTTAATTTTATTAAATTAAAGTGGTAGACAATGGAGATTAGTCACACATAATTATACATATTTGGACAAATTAGATTAATCCCACTTAAAAGTTGATTACAACTTTTATTAATTAAAAATTGCCTAAGTTTTGCTATAAATAGCAAGCTTTAGGAAAGTTTTAATTACAAGTTCAAATACAAGCATAAGCAAATTCTTGAGAGATTAGCCTAAGTTAGAGAAGTGTTTAGAGAAGCTTGTGAGGTCTCTACAACATTTCATCTAGGAGAAATCAAGATTGGATCTTGAAGTGAAGCTTGGAAGCATTGGAAACAAGATTGGATCTTGAAGTCAAGCTTGCACACCTTGAAGGTTCTTCAACAATTTCAACAATGAGAAGTAGATTGGATCTTGCATCAAGCTTACTAGGTAATGTTTGATCTTCTCCAAAGCTATGTTTATTTGTGTATTAGATGCATGATCACATAGCTTAATGTTGAATAAGGCTAATCAATTGTGTTAGGATACTTTAGAAGTATAAACACAACATGTTTGTAATTAGGTCAAAGATGTTCATGTTCATGTTGGACATGAAACAATTAATTAGAGTTTGGAACTCTAGATTAAAGCTTAGAGCTATGGCTACCATTCTAGATTCACTTGACTACCTTTAGGTGGACTAGAATTGTTCATGAGACATTTCTAATTGGGATTCTAAAATGATTTGTGTATTGGATTCAAAATTTACGCTGATGTGTATTTAGAATAAATTTATGTTTTTGGAAAAATATTTGATATTTTGAAAAACTAGATTTTTATTCTATAACATGTGTTTATATTGGTTTTGAAATTAAAAATTATTTTTGGGTGTTTTTGAAGTGTTTAAGGAAGACCGGAAGCAATTAGGGTCAGCTCTCTGGAATCCAGAGAGCTGAAGCTTAACAAATGAAATAAAATAAAAAAATAAAAATAAAAAAAAAGGGGCTGCGCGCTACAGTGCCGCGCGCACTGTAGCGCGTGTGGCACACGCGCGCGCTGAATTTGTTTTCATTCGTTCGGGAGATTCCGGACTCCGTTTCAGTCCCGGTTTTTTCCTATACACTTGTAATGGAATATAGTATTTCATCAAATGATTTAAAATTACACTCATACTTGATATCCATGGGTTAGACCCATTTCTGCTGCCCGGGGCACCAATCCGACCCTAGGGGTTCCACAACTGCCCCAACACATATAACAGTTGCTTTTAAACTGCAGGAAACTCTTCGGAAGGGTTTCCCTTATCATTTTCACCTGGTTTTTCACATTGATACGTGCACCATGGGTTTCAGCCATATTAAGATGAGCCATCATCCTTAACACATGGTCTCGGACTGATGTGCCTTCCTTCATTCTAGCGGTCAATACAGAGGCAATTGCCTTATATTATTGTCGGTCTGAAGGTTGCCCAAACATGTTATATAATTACTGCATAATCATTGATGATGTCGCCATAGGCTCATGTTCTGTAGCAAGAACCTCAGACATGGATGCTATAAAATAGCTATGGGCTTTCTCATCAGCTTTAATCCAATTATTATAGGCATTTCGTGCAGCTCTGCCAGCATTTGGTGCTGGCTCAGGAGGAAATTCCTCCATTAGGAAAAATTAAGGTCTTCGCGGACCAAGATAGCATTCATGTCACTTTTCCATTTAACATAATTATCCCCGGTTAATTTTTCTTGTTGTTTGATAATGGAGATTATTGCAGACGCCATGGCTGAAAAAATAATAAACGCGCATTCAATATTCATTCTTCGTATATTAAATTTGTCAAATATTTAGGCATAAAATTAAACATGATGCATGATCAATGTATAATGAATTAGAAACCTAAAAGAATTACTATGCCACGGTTATCTATCATCCCACAAATAAGTGTCGCCGTAGGGTAGGTCAAGTATTCGGATGATAGATTGAGACATTCTCAATTGATTAATATATCTGAAATAACTCTTATTCCTATATTAATCAACTACCGTTATTTTGATCAAGGAAGTTTTGATTAATAACTTAATCATTCATTTGTGAGTGTGACCCATCATTTCGGAACACTTGGACTTAACTAGTAAAGTACCACCATAGGGTAGGTCAAATCACCGGATACATCTAGAGTCTCTATCCTTTCGGAATCCAAACCTGATATTGACCCAAAAAGGACATCATCCGTAGGAGACGAAAGCAAAGTCGTCTCGAGGTGCCTATTGAATCTCACGTTTCTGGATAACATTGGAGATTGCGAGATATATTATGGTATACCCCTCTCCCACTCACTATTTTAAAAAGTAAGGTTTCTATCTCACTAGTATCTTATAAATCTTAGATTATGCTCGGCTTAAGTCATAACCTTAATTAATACTAGTTGATAATTTAGTGATCTAACCAATTTTAACTCTTAAAATTTTATTCACTAATCTCGATTAGTCTCTACTAACCAATTAACTTAATTAAACTAATTTAATCAAGTTGTTATAGTGATCTAATCAATTTAACTCTTAAATTACTAGTCCACTTATAGGTTTTAAAATTTAGAATTCAACGAATGGACTATATGTCATTAAAACATTTAATAGATTAAAAGTACGTTATTTACTCCAAAGATATGTAGAATTGTATCCCGAGTGCAAACCAAATTACCGTCCATTCGGAAGCGGCGATGGAATTTATATTCGGGTTTCCATCCGATATACCAAGGAAAATAATGTACTCATAATGTCCATTTGTTCTTAAACTTGAATTCATAATTTTTAAACCTTTAAACTAATTAATCTTATTAATTTGTTTACATGCACTTATATTCTAATTTAACTTTTAAATTTACATAAAATCATATTTTTTTACTTGAATATCATGCATATCTACATGTTATGGCATGTGAAAATGCAAGAGTAGGCACCCTAGGCTATATGACATGTTAATAAGTAATTTAAAACATATATATATATATATATGCTCAGGTCTGGGCTGAAAACGTTTGTGTAGCGTTCGTTGGGCGTTCGAACGTTTCCAGGTAGTAGCATCACATTTGAGTTGCGTTTGACTGTCATTCGAACGCCTGTCGTCGCTGTCGAAACACTGGTACTTTATTTACTCTGTTCCGGGGCTTCCGGAGTCCGTTTTGGTCCCCATTTTTTTCTACGGACTCATAACGGAATGAAGTTTTACATACATCTATAAATTGTGTTAACCCGACTCTTATTTTTTTTAATACTAATCTAATTAGTACAATAAATCCAAGGCATCCATTGGTCTTCAAATCTTGCTCCATGGTATGTTGTTGAGTTCTTCGCAGAATAGGTTTGTAATGAGTCCTTTGCGGTATTAGATCCTCCAAGTTACAAATTGAGTTACAAAATGTACTTATTACAAAGGAAATGAACTTACAACACTTGAAAGAATATGACCTTATGGTCTTATATTTCCAATACTAAAAATAAGAGCTGGAAAAATTAACGATCAACGGAATACATTCATCTCATGAATCAAAAATAAACATTCATCACATGAACATTCAAACCATTCATCTCATGAATCTAATTGTGCCTACTCATCACAACATGCATATAAATAATTTATATCTAATATGAATTATTAAAACTTAAACTTAAAAAGAGAAGGGTTAAGAAAACTTTTCAACCTTAAGCTCTCAATGCCAATTGTAGGAAACGATTTTCCTTAGCGCAGCGGAAGTTTCTTGTGGTGGCACCGGTCCGGTATGGATCTTCAAAATTTTATTTTCCTTCTCCCTTTATTGTAGTAGCCAAGATCAATCATTTGGTGTCCAACACTTGGATCAACCACTCGATCTTCCGAACTATAACTTGAAACCAACAAACCGAAGTGTGGGCTTCACTCACAAAGATTAAACCTCTAAACTATTTAAAGATTTAGGATGTCACAATGATGTTTGGCTCTTTGGAATTTCAAATACTCTCACAACACTTGTGAATATTTGAAGTTATTCTATATTTTCTCTCAAATATTTCTCACAACAATTGTGTGAATGAATGCAAAATGTTAACCCTAGGAAGTGAGAGAAATGGTAGAGATTATATTCTCTTACACAAGCCAACTAACCTTGTCATTAAATATCTAATGCTTTCTTACAATGGCCAACACAAAAATGTGAATGTCATACCAAAGCATAAGAAATGTTAAGCTAAAAACAATGGCTTTGTCATTAAGCATTCAATGCTTTCTTTCAATGGCAAACACATAAATGTGGAGGCCATACCAAAGCATAAAATACATTAGCTAATGACAAAACTATTAGGTGTATCCAAGCCTCCTAATAGACATAATTGCTTGGATGACATGGTAAGCCATATGGCTTTGTCTCCAATGGTAAATACAAATCAATATATTAATAATGATTTATTTACCTTCAATTATGTTATAGTAATTATCTCATAATTATTACTAAGTTGATTATCTCATAATCAAGACTTGATTATATCATAATCAAAGAATTCTAGAAAATATTAAGTTAAACTAATTTAACATAGTTTTCATTTGTGACAATAAATATTATTAATCTCAATAATAATATAAATATAATGAGAGCATATAATTAGACAATCTAATTATATTAGGTTTGCTATAGTTAATCGAGCTAGCACGAGGACCAAATGGACCTACAGTTCCGAGCTCCAATAATTCCGAAATATTATTAAACTCTTTAATCAAATATTATGAATTATTAACTTTGTGTTATTCCACTAAAAGCTTGAAGTTGAACTCCCGTTACCGTAGATGGATTAAATAAAACCGAACAACTTCGGTGTCCATCGATATAATCATTACATATGGATATAGCCCTTCACGAATATCTCATAAATAGAGCCGGATCATAAGTCCGTTAAACCCATCTAAATAATTTGTCTCTTAAACACAATTGATTCTATAATGAACAATTAATTCATAATATTTATGAATATAAAACTTTCTATTCGCAATAGAAAAGTTGAGCGCTCAATTGTTCAAGTCCCGAATCAACTCTTAAAAGAGATATTCATATGCTTCTCGTAAGAAGAAGTGAATTCCATATCTATGTAAAATATTCCCAGCTACATACCAAATCATATCCCCAACATACGTAGTTATTGGCCGGGAATGCAACACCAGCCTCACTATAGTAAATCAAATGACATAACTTGTCATGCAGGAGTTCGTAGTATACTCAGGATTAAGATCGAATCCATATATGACCATCTATTAGATAAAATGAATTTCTTTGGTTAACGGATATTAAAAGAAATTCGTATTTATCTGAGTTCAGTTCTATATGATATCATCATACAAGGTGCCTCAATTTCCATGTCACTACATGAACGATCCCGGATCAAGGTCGTCATACAAGTATAGAATGGACTGCAACTATAGATAAACCACAGACAAAGTACCATATTTGTTTGCTCTCTATGGACTATTTGGATTACTAACTTCAGACTTAAATCCTCTTGTGCATCAAACATACATTAAGTCTGAAGGTACAATATTAATCAAGGTAAACAAGACAATTGGACAATATGCGATATAAATCAAACAACTTTGATAAAATGAATAATGCATTTATTATTATTATAATAATCAATTCCATTTACAATACATGAAGCTCTAGGACATAAATCCCAACAATTTTGTCATGAAAACAGAGATTGGGAGCTTACGATACAGTAAAATTGATAGAAGAATATAGCACCATCATTCAGAGAAAACTTCCCCCCAAAGTTGAAAGATCCTGACAGTTTCATTGTCTCATGCACCATAGGAGAACATTACATTGGTAAAGCTTTGTGTGATCTAGGTGCTAGTGTTAATTTGATGCCTTTTTCAATTTACAGGAAACTACAAATTAGAGAAGCAATGCCCACCTCAGTATCTTTGCAACTTGCTGATAGAACACTCGTATTTCCAAGAGTTTTAGTTGAAGATGTGCTGGTCAAAGTCGACAAACTCATTCTCCCAGCAAATTTCATTTTCTTTGACATGGAATAAGACAAAGATGTACTTATCATCCTCAGCAGACCATTCTTGGCTACAGGTCGAACTATTATTGATGTTCAAAAAGAGAACTAACCATGAAAGTGCAGGATCAAGAAGTTACCTTCAATGTTTTCAAAGCCATGAAATTCTCGAGTGATGAAAAGGAGGACGAATGTTTCAGAATTGATGTTGTAGATAGTATCATCCAGGATACTGATGCAATGTCACTTCCCACGGATAAACTTGAAGCTTGCATCACCAACATGACTAACAGTGAGTTAGATGATGAAATTCTGGAATGTATCAACTATCTTGATAGACCCTTTCGCTTCAAATCAACACCACGGGTGGAAAGTTTGGAACTACCGAAAAAAGAGCAAATCAAGCCCTCGATTGAAGAACCACCACAGCTAGAACTAAAGCTACTTCTGAGCCATCTCAGGTATGTATTCTTAGGAAACTCTTATGATTTACCTGTGATTATTTCTTCGTCGCTAACATTGGAGCAGGAAGATAAGTTGATGAGAGTATTACGAGAACACAAGAAAGCCATTGGCTGGACTATAGCAGATATTCGAGGCATTAGTCCATCATTTTGCATGCACAAGATTCTGATGAACGATGAGTACAAAGCAACAGTGAAGCATCAACGGAGACTAAATCCAATCATGAAGGAGGTTGTGAAGAAAGAAATTATCAAATGGTTGGATGTTGACATCATCTACCCCATCTCTGACAGCACGTGGGTGAGTCATATGTAATGTGTGCCAAAGAAAGGGAATTACTATAGTCACAAATGAAAGAACGAGCCGATTCCAACAAGAACGGGACTGGATGGAGAGTATGCATGGACTATCGGAAGCTGAAAAAAGCAACAAGGAAAGATCATTTCCTGTTACCATTCATTGACCAGATGTTAGACAGACTGGCGGCACATGATTTCTATTATTTTCTGGACGGATACTCGGGGTACAATCAGATTGCCATCGCCCCAGAAGATCAGGAGAAAACCATTTTTACATGTCCGTAAGGTACTTTTGCTTTCCGTAGGATGCCATTTGGACTATGTAATGCTCCTGCTACATTTCAACGTTGCATGATGGCCATCTTCTCAGACATGCTGGACCAAAGTTTGGAGGTTTTCATGGATGATTTTTTTGTGTTTGGCGACTCGTTTGACCACTGCTTGCAAAATCTGGAACAAGTGTTACAAAGATGCGGAGATACCAACCTAGTACTCAACTGGGAGAAATGCCATTTCATGGTACATGAAGGTATTGTCCTGGGATATCGGATCTCACAAAAGGGAATCGAGGTAGATAAAGCAAAGATCGAAACAATTGAAAAACTACCTCCACCAACATCAGTAAAGGGATTCGAAGTTTTCTCGGACATGCAGGCTTTTACATGAGATTTATCAAAGTTTTCCAAGATTGTGAAACCTCTGTGCAATTTGCTGGAGAAATATATGCCTTTCAACTTCACCAAAGAATGCCACGAAACTTTTGAGATCTTAAAACAGAAGTTGGTCTCTGCCCCCATCATAGTAGCATCAGACTGGACCATTCCATTTGAAGTGATGTGCGATGCTAGTGATTTTACTGTAGGAGCAATTTTGGGACAACACAAAGCAAAAAAAATTCATACCATTTACTACGCCAGCAGAACTCTGAATGAAGCTCAACTCAACTACACAACCGATGAAAAAGAGTTACTTGCTG
Source organism: Zanthoxylum bungeanum (assembly GCA_019454045.1). NCBI lineage: Eukaryota > Viridiplantae > Streptophyta > Magnoliopsida > Sapindales > Rutaceae > Zanthoxylum > Zanthoxylum bungeanum. The sequence goes on from SKCR01003754.1 coordinate 60,829, forward strand.
TTGTGTTTGTTTTTGATAAATTATGCTCCTATCTGCTGGGTCCCAAAGTGGTGGTCTACACAGATCATTCAGCAATCAAATACCTGATCGCGAAGAAAGATGCGAAACCTAGATTGATCCATTGGGGGCTTCTGCTGCAAGAATTTGACGTGGAGATCCGAGACACGAAAGGGACAGAAAACCAAGTTGCAGATCATTTATCGAGGCTCGAGAATGGAGAAATAGTTGGAAACGAACTGACAATAAAAGAAACTTTTCCAGATGAACAGTTATTTGCCATAAAACAACACGATATCCCTTGGTATACTGACTATGTAAACTACATAGTATCGGGAAAATGGCTGTTGGAATGGACATATCAGCAACGAAATAAGTTTTTCAAAGAAGTCAAGCACTATGTCTGGGATAAGCCATACTTATTTAAACGATGTGTTGATCAATTACTGAGACATTGTGTTCCATATGAGGAGGTCAATAGTGTTTTGCAGCATTGTCATTCATCACCATACGACGGACACTTCGGTAGGAATAAAACAGCAGCTAAAGTCTTACAATCAGGTTTGTTCTGGCCCACTCTATTTAAAGATGCTTACTTATTTGCTCTTCAATGTGACATGTGCCAGAGAACAAGAAATATTTCAAGGAGAAATGAATGACCTCTGTAAAATATTCTGGAAGTGGAGATATTTGATATATGGGGGATTGATTTTATGGGACCCTTTGTTCCATCATTCGGAAACATGTACATACTAGTTGCAATAGACTACGTCTCCAAATGGGTTGAAGCAATTCACTGCCATCAAATGATTCAAAAGTGGTGATAAAATTCCTTAAAAATAATATTTTCACTCGCTTCGGAACACCTCGGGCGATTATCAGTGATAGGGGCACATATTTCTGCAACAGATACTTCGAAACACTCATATCCAAATACAGAGTTACTCATAAATTTGCCACTGCCTACCATTCGAAATCAAATGGACAGGTTGAAGTTTCAAACAGGGAGATCAAAAGAATCTTGGAGATAACCGTTGGATCAACAAGGAATGACTGGTCTGAAAAACTGGATGATGCATTATGGGCCTATCAGACAGCTTACAAGACACCCATCGGTATGTCCCCATATCGAATGGTGTTTGGGAAAGTGTTCCATCTGCCAGTGGAGCTTGAACACAAAGCGTATTGGGCACTGAGGAAGTTAAATCTTGATCTACAAGCAGTAGGAGAAAAACGGCTCCACCAACTCAACGAATTGGAGGAATTTCACCTACATGCTTATGAGAATGCCAAACTTTACAAAGAAAATATGAAGAAATGACATGATAAAAAAATAGTGCACAGAAAACTGGAGCCAAGGCAGCAGGTGTTGTTATACGATTCACGGTTGAAACTATTTCCTGGAAAGCTGAAATCAAAGTGGTCAGGTCCATTTTTGATTACTCAGGTGTTACCCTACGGAGTTTTTGAGATATACAACCCCAAATCCAACAATACATTCAAGGTAAACAGCCAGCGTGTCAAACACTACTGGGGAGAATCATTTGAGCGACAAAAAGAAAGTGTCACACTTTCAGATCCAGCCTAACGTTCGGGCAGTCATGTCTAGCTGATGACGTTAAATTTAGCGCTAGCAGGGAGGTAACCCATGCAATTTGTGTATATATTCAGATTTGGTGTGTTTTATTTTTGTGTGTTTAATTTTTTTAGGTAAAGTCACATTTTAGGATGGAAGAAGTTCTCTCAAATCTTCACAAGCAATTTCCTTTTCTCCCCAAAACTCTCTGATGAAAGTCTACAAAGCTCACTTGGAACGAATGAGACATTTGATGATCAAAGGTATTTCTACTGACATTCGTTGGATTATTGAAGCACGGGTCTGATTGGTAGGTGAGTCCTCTGACTCTGTTGTGTCATATCTGTTTGGTTTAGGAAGAATCACCTATGGAAAAAAAAGAAGAGCTAAAAGAATGGGTGTTTACTATAAATGTGCACGCATGACATGTAATACTCATTGTCGTTCTTTAGTAATGGTGTCCGATAACCGTGAAGATAAAATTAAATTCATTAGGGATGGCTTGAGTAAGGAGTCTTTAGATGACATATCATTGACTCTTGAGACGCATTCCAGTGGTTATGTGCATCACGCAATTCACATGTTATATACACAATTTCGAAAAGAAATACAACATTTAAGTCTCAGGAATTTGACTCTAAAAGATCCTGTTTGCCAATTTATAAGAAAATTGGATGGAAAGCTTGTGTTAGTTAGTCCTAGACATGCCAAGGATCTCTAAGTCATGATAATGTAGGAATAAAACAAAGTAAGTTGCGGAAAATTACTTACAATGAACGTATGAGAATTTGAAAATTTTGTATGTTTCTTTGAAGCTCCAAGCCTTCTTTGAGTGAATCCAACCTAAGTGTGAGTTTCCCTATCACCTTAATCAACTCCTTTAAGTGTTAGCTCAAGAAAATTTTGCAACAAAATTTCTTTTCAAAGGGAAGAAGCTCACGACATTGGTGAGGAAGAAGAGAGAAATGTGTTTTTGATATTTTTGTTTCTAAAAAAATTACCAATTCCTTTTTCCAAAAAAGTGTATATGCTTTTCCAAAAGCAAAAGTCAAAGTGTGTTGAGCAAGTTTCCAATAAATGCTCTCAACCACTTCCATCAACTTGATTGACTAGTGATGTAAGTTAGTGGGTCCTACACTTAAATTCAAAATTCAAGTTGGGTGAGACTACACATTCGGGCTCGGGTTCGTTTAATCCGATTAAACGAATTTTCCGTTGCGACGTAATTAAATCCAATTTAATTAAATAATAATGTTTAGCAAAATTATTACGAAAATCGCTTACAAATTAATTCCAAATTAATTCGTTCGTCCGAATTAAAATCCAATTTTAATTCCACATTGAAATCCGATTTCAATTAATATATCCAATATATTATTTAATCGATTAATTCCAAATTAATCGTTTTCTCTCTTATATTCGAATTTTATCTCAGATAAATTCTTGCCGTAATTAATCTCAGATTAATTTTTCTCTCTCTTATAATTAATCCTAGATTAATTTCGTTCGAGTCAAATGTCATTGGTGAATCTTTGGGAAGCGACCAAAGAGATCCATGGATATGTTGGCAGTAAATTCGATCGTCGGACAATCCGAACACGTGCGTACCTCGTACCACGTTCTAACCGATTTACAAGACATGGTTGGCTTCTAGCAAAGCACCGTGCCTACCCAATTCTCCAGAAATATTCAACGAAGAATATATAATCTATATCAGGCATAGTATACTTTATATTGCGTATTACGATCCAATATCGGATGTCACATGCTAGGCCTGAGGCTGGAATTGTGTCTGCCCCGTACGAAGCATATATCGGATCACTAGCAACTAGTCTCTTTAATCGGATAATCATGACCTAGTCATACTATCCCGATAGATGCAGCATTTGAGAGTACTAGTTATGTATCCATGCGTGATCATCATCTCTATATAACTGAAGTGATACTTCCATCTTGACATCACACCCAATACACTACGATTCTCAGTAAACCCAGAAGAGGCGTACACATAACATGTTAGAGCCCCGGACGACCAAAACCAAAGCGTACTGATTGTCGCAAGTATTAGCGATGCAAGTCTCAGGTTAAGACCAAATACACTTACCCTGATTCGGATTCCCATAGACACATAGTCATACTACCAATGGGATTCCGATGGGTCTATCCAGAGTGAAGCTGTTCCCAATCCAACGGCTAACAGAACCTCCTATCACACTTGCATAAGTATCCAATACTTAAATATATGAGAACTATGTCGTTAAGCTTCCATAACGCGTATAAATATAATACTAGCCTATTCCACATTATCGATGTCCAGTCTCGATAATACTACGACTAGAGATATTTAATGATTAAACCTTTCGTGGATTAATATTGTCTCATATCTTATTAATCCGGAACTAATCATAAGGACTTTTATCATTTATATATCCAAGTAATCCAATTACAAATGATAAAATAGCAATTTCCTTTGTCACATAGTCAATTTGTACAAAGAACACCGTGTCTTTTACAAACAGTGATGCTATGGGTCATAATTGTCCAACAGCTTGTCCCTGACGCATAAACGTCATTCAAACCGTTACTTCATATAAATAATATTTTCTTTTTGTCTTTAACTAATAATTGTGATTTGTTTTATTATTTTCTTTTATTTTCTCCGACAGGATCCAGACTTTTTGACTTTCACGATATATGTTATTGTTTAGCTAATAATTGTCATTTGGCAAGTATTAGTGTTACTCACCATTTTTCAGGTTCTATAAATTAAGTTCGTTATTGCACTCTTGAAGACATCTAGATTTGAGTTAAAAAAATGAAATTAATATAAAAAAATGGAAGCAACTTCAAGAAGACGAGTTGTAAATATCTGTGTGTTTTGCGGTACTAGTGTTAGTTCTAAGCCAGAGTACTGTGTATTTATTCTCTTTTCTCTTGTCTTTTTGCTTTTGTGTACATTAGTTTTATTATCTTTTTGCTTTTATGTGCATTAGATTGACGTTTGTGGGTGTCGTCACTGTAAGCCCTCACGAGACTACAACTCGTCCACTAGGGACACCTAGAGGTTTAAAGGCTTTTTGCATATGCTAAATTAGGGGTGGCAAAACGAATCAACGAATCGAATTTGTATCGAATCCTAAACGAATTGAATCAAAATGTGATGGATTCGTATTCGATTCGTTTATTAAACGAATTCTAATATCAGGATTCGTATTCGATTCGTTTATTAAACGAATCGAATACGAATATTTGTTTATTCGTTTAGTCAATGATATTATTTAATAAAATAATTTACCACACTTGATTTACATTAATTCTTCATAAATATATACATATGAAATATGTAATTAATATATTTACTAAAAATATCTCACCAAATATCGAAAATATTACTTTTTCTATGGTAATTAGCTATAATTTCTCGAATCTTAATTGAAAATTAACAAGAATTAGTAAATAAAAATAATAAAATGAATCCTAAACGAATAAACGAATCAATGAACTTAAATTTGTATTTGATTCGTTTAATAAATGAATCAAATCGAATTGACTCATTTATTAAACGAATCCATTTTTCCAAACCCGTATTCGCTTTAAAGTGAATCGAATCGAACGAATAAACGAATCCTGACCCAAATTACCACCCATATGATAAATGCAACCGTGATCCCTATGAAAGTAGCTTAGTTTAATTTTATTTTTATTTATTGCACTTTATTTTGTTGTTTTGATCGAGGACTAGCAAAATGTTAGGTTTGGGGGTGTGATAAGCGGTAAATATATCAGTATTTACCGTCACTTTTACTTAATATTTTGTATAGTTTCTTGAGTTTTGTGTTATTTTGTAGATAAATAAAATAATAGGATTCTCTGGAATCAAATCGGGGCCAAAACATCAAAAAACGGACAAAAAATGCAAAAATATAAATTTCCTGCTAAAATGTGTTGTTTGCTTAAGTGCACCGTTTGCTAAAATGTGTCGTTGCTAAAATACGCCACCTGCTATCATACGCCGCTAACGTGTGTCGGACACGTGTCATTATCTCATGCTGCCGACATTTACTATGCACGCATCGCGACTTTAAGTACCTACATGTCGCGACGCCGAAGCAATAATTCAGCTGTCGACGCCACGTGTCACGATCTCGTCGAATCAATAGTGCGTCGCGAAGCGCAAGGTGGTGTGCGTCGCGACGCATGAGGCCAAACTTTGCCTATAAATTGAGGCCGATTTCAGAATTTCAATTCTTACTTTCTTCTGGGGAATTCCTTAAGAATATTAAGAAGATTGCATCTTATTTGTTTATTTACAACTTTCTGTATTTAATTTTATTTACTTTACGCAATAATACTTTCTTTGATTTTACTTTTCAGTTTTTATTTTTACTATTCGGTATGAGGAGGTAACTCCATTCTGCTGGGGTAAAAGGTTAAGTTTTTATTACTAATATTTAGATTAATCTCCCTTAATTATAATATATAAACTATTTAAAACCTGACTTAATGGGATACCGCATTTATGGTCGGTTGGACTTTAATTAAATTGATTTTAACCTGACTAAATTGGATACCGCCTTTATGGTCGGTTGTAATTAATTATAAATTTGACTTAATCAGGATACCGCTTATATGGTCGATTGGTAGTTATCATGCAAAGTTAATATATTATAATAAAAGAGATATCTAAAATAGAAGTAATAAAAGTGGATCCTCTAACCCCTGCATTTTCTTTATTGTTTTATTTACCTTTTTTTTAATTTCCAGCTTTTACTTTATGTCTTTTACTTTATTTAAGTTTTTACTAGTCCTAGATATGTGTTGTAACTAAACCCGTTATCTGGGGTTGTGATGAATTCCAATATCACCGATTTATAAGAGGTTATTTTACGGTTTGGGTAATATAAAAGTTTATTTATTGAGCCTTAAGCTTAATGCTTCTTGTTAACTGTCCGTTAATAAGATTGATTTGGTAAACTTAAAATGAACTTGGAAAAGAGATTTTAGGTTTCAGCCTTAGACTTAATAGCCCGCGATCTCCCTTAAGGATAGATAACCCTTAATAAATTTCCTTACAGGATAGGAATATACATGTCGGGCGGGGGTAACCATAATTGGAACTTAATCTTAATGAATTTAGATAACTTGGTTGGCATATGAATATGATTAATTGGGTTATACTGGGTAATTGCATCTGACCATCGGAAGAGGCTTTTGCATAAATTTGTGTTCCAGGTTAATAAACCAATATATTGCACAAACGTGAGATAACCACTTCATCTTTAAAAGGTATTGGAAGAATTCACAACCCTAAATAGTTTTATAATATTGATTTTACCTTTAATTCACTTTCGCGCTATTTTATTTACTTGTATTAGTTTAAAGTCACCATCCAATCAAACAACTAATCTATTAGATACTCGTAAATATTTGGCTTCATAAATTAATAGCTAATGTATTAAGTCCTCGTGGGATCGATACATTTTATACTACTTGAACAATACGTGTGCTTGCGTTATACGTGTGTGATCACGCTGGTCAACGAAACTGTGAGAAGTGGGAAGGAAATTGGGAATTAGGTAATTAGGCGAGAGAGAGTGAGGGTCTGAGAGAGAGACGAGACTAGGAGAAGTGGGAAGGAAATTGGGAATTAGGTTACGTCTGGGGACTGGGTGCGTCTGGAAAAGTGGCAATTAGTGTTCTGTAATTTTTTTTTTATTTAAGCCCGGGTCGGGCCGGGCCCGGGCTTAAATCGCTGAGCCCGGCTCGGGCTTAGGGCTCGGCTCGGGATTTTGATATCCTGGTCCGGGCTTTTCTGCCACCTTTAGACGGGTCAAGATTTTATTTCAGTGCAATAGTTATGTCAGTTAAACTATCGAAGTTATTTTAATTTTAGGTTTGAAAAAATATGATTTTGAAATTGTAACTTAGTGTAATGGTTTGAAATTAAAGGGAATTTATCATTTTTTTTTCCACCCTAAGATTGACTTATATATGCAAAAATTTCAAAAACTTTAAATGAGTTCAAATTTACATATAAATTTTTGTCAGTATATTAACTTATATTTTTTTAATTCAATTTTACACTTAAAAAAAATTCAGTTATTATATTAATTTTACACCTAAAAAGTGTAAATTAATATACCGACTAAAATTTTGGATGTAAAATAAATATTGTTTAAAGTTTTTGGATTTTTGGTTGCACTCAATTTTAATTTGAACATTGGTCATCACAAAACTCAAGTTTAATGCTAAATAAATGTGGTTAACGAAGGTGGAATCCTCCATTAAGCCACTTCCTCCCCTTTATGATTGGTTACAACAAATGAATTATGCCACTTCTCCCCTCACGGGGTGTGACTTGATGATATAAGGATTAAGATTTAGTTGTCAAATCCTAGGTTCAAATCCAGACGGTGTACTTCTTGTAAGAATCTGGGGTAGTCGAGAATTTTATCTCATCCGTTTAAGTCCAGATCGGACAATATGATGGTCGGGTTTCTAACGTTTCCAAAAAATAAAAAATAAAAAATTAGGCCACTTCTTTCCATTAGACCACTTCCTCCCAAATGGGGCAAGTGCATAGATGTGGGGGAGCAATTATTTTAGGGGAATTGAGCGTATAAAGCCAGCAGAAGAGAGCATATGCAGGAGACCAAACCAACAACTACACAAACAATCCTATTCAATTTCAAATCAATTGTTTAATCCTTCAATGTTCCAGTTTCCTTCTATTATTAAAACTCTCCAGTAAAATATTTCCATTCTTTATTAATTTCGGCCTTTATTTTTCTTTCCATCATCTTACTAGTTTTAATTATCTATCACATTCATACTATTATAATATCTATTACAATCATTTGTTAAAAGTCAATAAATTCATTTAATCGAATTTGAGGATCAGCATGATAACAACATTTTTACAACCAGCATATATTTACCCTAAATTAAAAGAAAAAGTCGCAAAGGGAAAATGAAAATACAAAGGTGAAACTACAGCTTTACTTCATGCCTATAGGCATTGCTAAGAAGTGATTTGCTTGTTAGGAAGAGTTTCTTTTTGTACATAAATATATTCATTATTAGATTCTCTGTCAACAACACTTTGCACAAAAATGGTAATAAAATGAACACAAATTTAAATATATTAACAGATGGATGAACAAGAGTTACAATGTTATGATGCTATTACTTACATTTTACAACCGATTATTTGGAAATGTATTTTCCTGTCCTGTTATTTACAGAGTCACCAGAAAATAAAACCCAGACGACCATAGTATCCACACTTCTGATTTCCGAACGACCCCTATGCCTCAGATCGTTGTCTACTTTTTCAACCCCCGAGTATTAACACTGTTAATCAGCCTCCCAGGAGAATTAAAAAAAGTTACTGCATACCTGAATATGAACAGATGAAAGAATTTTAAAACAAATCTGCAGCACATACACTCACACTACTTCAAACCATAAGCGATCTAAATGCAAGTTTGTAACTCTGTGTGCACCAACTGAACTTCAAAAGTGCAATAACCAAAGTGTTCGCTAAAACACTCACTTTTAATTAACAACAAATGTTTACCCCCTCCCCCAACAAAAAATTATATATATCTATATTATACTAGTCAGCAAGTGATTTCATTCCATAACAGTTGTGGATTAAAAGTCACGATACCTCAATTCCAAATGGGCCCTAAGACTAAATTGGGTAAAGGGAAATTACCTCTAATCAAACTCATCACCTTCTTCAAAATGATTCTCCATTTTCTGGCCTTCAATGTTACTATTTACAAATTTGAGTTGAGCCTCCATTCTTGAGCTCCTGTTTTTATTTACAACCTCAAGCCTTGTTTTGGTTTTAGGGCTGTCAGTATTATTTACAAAGCCCTTGGTATCTACTAGCATCTGAGGACCATCTAAACTTGTTTCTTCGATGCCATTGTTAAGTTCGGTCACTGAAGCACCATTGTCAGTTTCAGAATCAAGAGAGCCAGAGCTGCTCCTCCTTGAAAGCCAGCCATTTTCAGACAGACCAGATCTCTGATGCAGCAGTCGCTCATTGCTATTGCTATCTACAGGACGAACCCTGCAACAAGAAAAATGTACGTATATATTTCATAATTTCAACATATGATTTCACAGAAACAAAATTTCATGAAAATCAACAAGGGGTTTCACATTAGAGGACAAGGAAAACAATGTACGTAAACCAAAACCATAAAACTTTTCAATAAACTAAGTGAGTATCTACTAAATTTATAATAACCCATAAATTGTATAAACTCGTTATATAATTAGCTAACCACCTATATCCTACATCCCAGTAGAATGATAATGTAGAGAGTCAAATAAGCTAACTTGTAAACGGTAAACCTAAGGGTTCAAAGGCTAGTTAAAAGTTATCATTAAACCATTTATAGAACTTTAGGGCACCTTGCTTGTTGAAATTTGTGACCCTGAAGATAGTCGGAAACTGGGACTAACTTTTTTGACCTTGCTTCTATCATGCGAGCCGAACACCTTTCAATCTCAATTTCGCCTTTCAGATAATTTTCTTCTGTTTTGATGTCCGCTATCATCATCGACTGAAAGTATATCTAACAAGTAATGGCACAACAGAAGGCATGTTACACATCAAACAGCATATTTTCGTTCTATATATAAATACCTTATTATAAACCGTGCACCAACAAAGAAATACCTCTGGTTTAGCCCACAATGGAACTCGAGGTGGATGCACCTGCAGTTCAGCTTCAGAAATATACAAATGATGCTTATCTTCAGCACCGCCCTTTTTTTTCTCAACCATAGCGCTAGCTTCAGTAAAAGTAAAATTTCCCTCATTCATTTCTTCAGGGTATATCTTCTTGCTATCTAAAGTTCCATTCTCACCATATATGTCTATATTGTCTCCTCGCTCTCTTCGAGTTTGTTTCTGATAGATATTCCATTTCTGAATCGCCTCAACAAATAATCTAGGATCATCCTCTGGAACTGAAGCATAAGCAGTGCCTAATCGAGGCACATCCATTGTCACATCTAGACCAGTTGATATTCGCAATTCATATTGAATCATACATCCAGAGGGAGAAAAAACCAGAAGGTGGTTCTTTGTCTTTGAAGAGCTGCCACCAGTATATGTTTCACTACTGCCTTTGCAGTTGTGGAAAGATGAAGCAATGGCCCCAGAAAGAGAACTCACTCTTCCTGTCGCAGCTGCTGCAGCACCACTTACAGTGCCTCTCCATCCATTATTTCCATTCCTTATTCTACCAACCACAGAGAGTGTAGCTGGGGGACCAGATGCACACAGTCTCTGTTGATTAGGCATTTGTAAACCTAAATTAGGCGGCCAACGAACTCCCGACTTAGCCATTACCCCCAATCCACTGTGTTCTGTGGTGAAACTAGCATCATTTGACTGAAAATTGACTGATCCTCCAAAAGGATTTATAGCAAATAAATGGCTCGTCCCCCTGGAGGAACTAATCATAATCCAGTTGCTATCATCACTGAAACTAATATCCTGTATGACCTGGAACCGACAAAAGAGAGGGTAAAAAAAGGTATGAGCAAATGGTCAATGGCTTACAGTTATAAAAGAAAATGATAAAACAATGATAACGCTCTTACAGCATTTGTGAAACCACGTTGCAGCCTGTAAAGATGCACATAAGATGTGGCAGCATCACATGCAGAGGAGCTTCCTTGGAGTCCGGGAAGTATTTTAAAGATGTTGATGTTATGACCCTGAACTGAAGCAGTCACTAAAAGTATGCCACTAGGATCAAAGCATAATGCTGAAATAGGACTCGTGTGTGCCCTAAACTGCGCAATAACACCTTTACTGACAATATCTCTGACAATGACCTGATTAATCCAAGGGGAGAAAGAAAAAGTAAGTTCTACTAACAATATCCCTGACAATTGACTTGTAGTTAAAGGAATTCCTACATGATAATAGACATATAGTTCAAAGGATGGATCATATATAGAAATAGTTTCAAAGCAAGTAAAGAACCAACTACTATCAGACAAAAGTAAGAGGTCTTGATTTCCAACACAAACAAACTTCAGAAGAATAAAAGGTACCATTCCAGCATTATCTTCATCTGGCAAATGACCATTAACAGTTCCATTGCTTTTCCCACCAGGAATTGCTGATAGCAGAGAATTCTGGGAATCAGGTAGAAGCTCTGAGCAGTACCTTGACAGCTTCTTATATCCTAGATCTCCTAGGGTCACTATCCCAGCAGCAAGATGTTTGCTTGATTCTTTTGCATAATGCGCAATGCAGCTCCCATTTGAAGCAGAGCCAGAAAAACTCAGAGAATGTGTTAGATATTGTGGACTTACACGTCCGGCATTTGAGACTACAACTGGACTTCCACTATAAGCCAGCCACCTGGGACCAACTGCGAGTGGTCCGTAGCCTATACCTCCATAACTAGGATGTCCCATAACAATAGGATTTGTAAGAATGGCATATTCTATCTCTAATGTTGTAGCATCAAAGCAGTGTATCTGCAGTACATAAAAACAATTCTCACACATTGACTAGGCAAGAATATGAGTATGCATAAGTAAAATACCTGAGCTGCCTGACATATGGCAACAACTTTAGAGCTGCATCTTACAGAATAAATGGCCGATCTGAACTTTAGCATATGTACATAAGATTGAGTTCTCAAGGAATAAAAGAGAACAGTGGGCACAGAACTGCCATTTCCCAAGTCATTGAGGTTAGCAGAAGTCCCATTGCAAGCAGTAGTTAACCCACCCTCGATGTTAGTAACACGAGAACGGGACTTGTCAGCACAAACTACGAGGAGTGGCCTGACTTCTGCAAATTTGTCTCTCGATCTTTTTGATGTTATTGGTCTTGGTAACATTTGCATGAATGAAACAGGACCATCATATCTGGAAACCACGTCATGGACATTATCTGCGTCTTCAACATCCCAAACCTGGAAACCAGACCGATAACCCAGTAGAAGGACTCGCCGTGTGGCATCTCCCTCACCCTCTAATTTGTCAAACCCAGCCCAGAGCACCTTCATATCATAAAAAGGGAATTTGGTTGAGCCATTTCGACTTTCAGATCATAATTTCAAGAACTCAATTTAGCAAGAATCACTTTATAAGAATTAACATCAACAGGAAAAACGGCAGCATAGCATTCTATACAGAGCATGCTAGAAAACAATGACAAAACCCATTGTTAAAAAATTGCAAAACTACTTTCAAAAGATACTTCTAGCTAAAATATACAGAATAAACTTACACCAGATGGCAAAATTCAATCTGGATATGCTCAATTCCTCAATTTCTCCAGTAAATATCACCCCATGTGCCACTTTCTTATTGCCAGGTATGACAAAATGAACTGAATTCCACATTCACACAACTTACAGGACAAAATGGTAAACATACTCAAACCACCCAACTTCTCTACAGATTGCATCAAAATGGCACCACCAGTCACACTACTACTCATCCTAAAACATAGTTGTCAAAGGCGCAGGCTCAGGTTCAGACCACTGCGCCTCATGAAGGGTCAGGCCAGACGACCTTCATTAGGCGCGCGCCTAGGCACAAAAGCTCACGCCTTTTAGATGCGCCTAGGTGTGCCTAGGCACGCCTCATAAAAATGTGTGAGAAAACTTCAACCCGAATTTACTCACCCAACCCGAAATCAAATTATATAACAATTAGTTAATAAATTAAGATATGTTTTGGGTTGGCTTCAAATTTTGGCAAACAAATTAATTTGTATTATTGTAAATGATTTCTATTTGTTTTAGTTGATTAGATACTTTTTTTTTTTTTTTTTACAATTTGTGCCTCACTTTCATCAGGCGCGCCTTGTGCCTTGAGGCGTGCGACTAGGCCTTAGTGCGCCTTAAACAACACTGTCCTAAAATACTAAAACAGATTACCACAAACACATATGCATATATACCACATTCTGAATTTTATACATACATACTACTCCCTTAAATTCAAATAACAGATAATCCTAAATAAGCATGCCACAGTCCGAGACTATCAAAATCCCACTCCAAAAGTCACAAACACCCGCTTTGTAAACCAAAAATAGAACTTCACTCTATCCTGCAACCCAAAATCTACATATCCAATAATATTGGCATGGGCATATCAGATTTTCAATATACCTCCAAAATCCGCTCAAAATAACAAATCTATCGCTTAAACCACCACCCCCCCCCCCCCCCCCCAAAAAAAAAAAAAACTTATGCCACATCACCTAATCAACTAAATTCCACAGTTGCATTCAAATTATATGCTGAAATCAACATGGACATGCCTATATAATCAGAAAAAGAATTTCACAGATGGCACTATTTCATAACCGAAAAGCTAACGCTCATTACAAGCATTTGATCAAAAGATTCAAACTCCAAGATTCAAATACTCTACTTACAATACAACCAACAAAATACAAAATTACACTTAATTAACCAAAACAAATTCTCAAATATCAAATAAAAGTACCTGATCATGGATCGACCCATCATCTCTCTCCACAATTGAAGACGCCACTGAAACGGCAGACCGCGCCACCGTTGATGCCCCAGATGATACGATCCTCAAATAACTCGAGATTGTACGAAACGGGCTCTTTGTAGACCGCGAAACGACGTCGTTTTGCGGTTTTGTCCCATCGTTACTGTTCCTCATCCCAAAAAAGAAGCGAACAATGAAATTAACGAATACCCAGAACACGAAATTTAGTTCTCTGTCTCCAATTTGATGTTTGAGCATAACCCCAAGGCTATTTCAATTTTTTAAAAAAAAAAACAGAACTTTTTTCAGCTCACAAATAAAAAACCTATATTATCATATTAAAAAAAACAGCCCTAAATTTCGAATTTTAAGTTTCCAGCGGGTTCATGTTGGGTTTTGTGAAGAACCCAAATGAAAACAGGATCTCAATCGAAACAAGAGCCGGTTTGATTTCGGTTTGCTGTCTTCTTCTGCTATGGAAACAGAAGGAAAATAGAACTGCTTTCAGAAAAAAAAAAAAAATATATATATATATATATATATATATATATTTATTTATTTTGAATCTCGAAGGATTTTTTTTGGTTTATATCTTTAATACCCAGAAGCTAAAACCGAAAGACATCAAAGATTGAAAAAACCTTTTATTGATCAGTATTGTAATATACAATTCAAATAAAAAAAAATTAAAAAATTTACAAAAAATTAAAATAAAAAAAAAAATTCTTTCTTCAATTTGAAATTAATTTACAGTAGTGGAATTCATTAGAGTTTTTGGAAGATTAAAAACTTTTAACCGGAGAAATCGAAGATGAAGAGACAGAGGTTTCTGGTAGAGAGAGCTGTAGAGAGAGAGAGACAGAAGTGGGTTAACACAGAGTTATATTAATATAATATGTATTTTTTTAATCAATGTAATAATTGAAAAAAATAATAATTTTTTTCTTAATCCGAGTAGTCATTGGTTGAACGAAATTCTTAATTTAGGAATTATGACATTTCTATCAAAATTTTGACAAAAAATTAGTCAAATCCAAATTTTTTTATATAATAATGTATTAACTTTCACAAAGGTGAAGAATAATAATTAATTAATGAATTATTATCAAATTTAGGAAAAATTTTAATTTTGGTTTAATTTAATTAAATTAAATTCAAAAGTGTTGCTGCTGCTGCACTTTTTGTGTGTTGGATTTGGATTTGGATTTGGTTTTGTTGTTTGCTTGTTTGGGTTTCTCGTTCTTGAACCAAACATTCCCACACGTCTTTTCAAAGTCTCAACTTCCAAGTCTCCTCTTTCTCATTGTCTCATCAACCACATGGGATCACAAAATAAAATTTCTCCAACACTAAATTTTATATTTAATTTAGTTTAAATCATAAATTTTAAAGATGATCAAAAATATTCAAAAAAGTGAATATGAAATGAAGGTTATTATTTATCTAAAAGTTAATCTTAGTTCTAAATCTAATCTAATAATAGAATTCAATAGTTTATCCTCTTAATTATTAATTAATGTCAAAATTATCATTATGATTATATTATTTTTTAATATAAATTTGAAAAGATCATATGTAGATTATTTCTTCTTTGATTTCTTCTTTTCTTTCTACTCAAGTTTTCTTGATTGCCAAGCATACAGGATGTCTCATCTTCGAGAATCTAGTAATTATAATTAACCAACATATTAAATTAACAATGGTTTTTTTTTTTTTTTGAAATTGTTGAAAACCTCATCGCCAAATCACCTTTTACAGGTTTAAGCGGAGCAGGTAAAACTCTCGGATGTCCCAAACTCTTATAAGAAACGCACTCCCTGAATTCGAACTCATGACCTGAAAGTCAGATCATAAACCATACACCATCAAGTCACGTCCTTTAGGGACAACAATGAGGATACATTTATTCATTTTAGTGGATTCATAAATTCAAAAATGGTGCACGCATGTTCAATTAGATCTTAAAATGCTCTGATTAGAAAATAAGTGAGAGAAAATAATATTGTCATATATCAAGTGAGATTAAAGAATATTTAAATTAATATGAACATAAATTATAAAAAATATATATTTTAATGAAACAATAGTGGAAAAAAAAATTAATTTAATTTGATTATAGTTTATATGCAAGCAACTTCCAAAAGCATCTCAAACAAATCACACGATTAATATGGTAACCAAAAGTCGTTAGATAAAAGTCCTTAAGGTGGCTTTCTATGACCAATATTTGGTAAAATTTAAAACCTAATGCATGTGGGGGATATTAAATAATGTTAGCTACATGTGATGCGTAGGGTTTTGGGCCTAAAATTAATTATTGATTATATGGGTGGTGCGTGTGATCAAACAATGTATGAGGTCAATTGAGCATTTATTGTTTCAATCATTGTGGATGCTTGCAATGTTTTACGTGAAGCTCTAGAAATCGATAAAAGTCGCATGCATGGAACCCATGTAACCACGTAGGCTCATTTATAAGTATGTTTGTAATGAGAATGGAGGAACGTGAATCATTTCCAATAAAGTTGTTTACTTTCTAAAATTGAATAAAAATGAAGAAAAGAATGAAAGTAGGACCACATATTGGGAATGGAAGATGAGATGGAATGAGATTCATTTATAGGAAATTATAATATTATCTATAATATAATTAATTAATATTAATTTATAAATAATAAATAAAATATATTAATAATTAATCAATAATTAATAAAAAATAATATTTACTATTTTAATAAAATAATAATTTAATAAAATAATATATTAATATTTAGTAATTTAATACATTAATAATTAATTAATATTAATTTATAAATAATAAATAATATTTAATATTTTAATAAAAGAATAATTAAATATTGAGTAATTTAATACATTAATAATTAATTAATAAAGTAATATTTGATTTATAAATAATAAATAATATTTAATATTTTAATAAAAGAATAATTAAATATTGAGTAATTTAATACATCAAAAATTAATAATAAATATTAAATATTAAATTCATATTTAAAAAAATCAAATTTCTTAAACTTTAAATTGATGTTCTTGTTGTATTTTAATAAGTCTGACTTAAATAAACAAGTTTAAAATTATGGAGGATTTTTCAAATCCAGCCCCATTTATCCACCCTAATTAATACTGTATAAAATTGGTCGCGCGTATGGATTTTCATCCGTCGGTAATTATAATAACACTAAATAATATAGTAAAACAAATAAAAATTAATAATACATAAAACGTAATAGTAAAAATAACAAACATAATTATAAGTTAATAAAACATAACAAATAATACATAAACAAATATAAAATAAATATCATAAAGAATGAAATAAGTACAAAAATATGTGATAACGAGAACGAAATCTTAATAAATTAATGGAGAAATTATTTTCTTCAATTATTTGTTTTGGGAGAGAGTCAGATTTTTCCTTTCCTTTGCTTTTGGGTGAGAAAATTATTGAATAAAATATAAAAAGAAATTGTTTGTTTTTTGTATAATAGTGTGATATATCATAAATGTGATTGATCAATAAGAGTTTGGAAGAGTTAAAAAAAATAAAAATAAAAAATAATAATAATAATAATAATAATAATAATAATAATAATAATAATAATAATAATAATAATGGGGAGGTAATAATTAATTAATAAAGTAATATTTAATTTATAAATAATAAATAATATTTAATATTTTAATAAAAGAATAATTAAATATTGAGTAATTTAATACATCAAAAATTAATAATAAATATTAAATATTAAATTCATATATAATTATAACTAAGGGTATTTTTGTAACTTTTTAACAATTCATTCCGATTACTGAACAAAGTAAACACATCAATGGTAATACTGCTTCATTCATGTAACGACCGGAGGTCCCTACTACTGTTGACTCCTTGACTGTAGTACTGTTACACCGCGTGACGAGTGTTACGTAATATAATTTATGTCTGAGCATACATATACATTCGCAGAACAACTTTATGGGTGAACAGTAAATTTTTCGAAACTTCGATGTGGGATTCTATGATGTTCCACTACGAATAGCTCATAGTATTTAGGTCGTAACTTTCTCATATGAACTCCGATTTTTTTGATAAAAATAGGGACGCATTCTCCTTTAAAAATATCAAGACAACTTCTTAACAAGAAGAAGTATGTATGTATACAATTTATATAATAGTCTAAGGATAGTGTTTTCAATTTAAGTTCAATTGATGACAATGAAATAATAATACCAAAATGGATAAATTAAATAAACATCACAAAAATACAGTAATAATCTATATTAAAAATCAATTGGAAATAAAATCGAAAATAATTATGATTATTTAAAAAGAAAAAGCATAGAATCATCAAAGACTGCACCTTTATTATTATTATTTGTTGACGGCTGATTTTGGTCTCAGGACAATATTGGAATATTACTCCCAAGACAATCCTCCATCAATAGTGAATTTGTTCGGTTATGGGGGAACCAAAAGCAAACTTAGCAAAAGACAGATAAATACGCCAATCGACAAAGAGATTTAACGTGGTTCGGCGGATCAGATCCAACCTACGTCCACGGGCACAGAACGGGTGATACTTTTATTACTGAGATATGCTTGCTCTGCTCTTCTTGTGTTTACAAGTCTGATTGTAATGATTCTCCTATTGATTCTGATCTCAACTCTCAACTTTCAACTTGTTACCCTCCTATTTATAATAGTGTAGAAATCAGATTCATTCTCCTACAAGAATTTCCTAGTTGAAACAATTTCCTTTTCCCATAAGGATTCCAAATCAAAACTACATTTACTTTCTTTATCCTACTAGGACTCTGACTCACCAGTTTTCCCCATGAAAGTAGGATAACTTGTCATCTTATCTGCAAGAATAGGGTGTCATCTTCTGGAGCATGCCTCGCCATATGGTCGGTCTTGACATGGTCGGCTATAATGGTCTTTTGAGTTGAGAATGCTGCTACCGATCTGATAATGCTCGGTCATCCGAACCAAAGTGGTCGGTCACCTATCATCAAGTGTTCGGTCTCTTCCTGTTGGCTTTATAACACTCATGTGGTCGGGTCGGCATTTAATGATTTCGACCGAGAATGGAATTACCATTTTTACCCTTATCGTACTCCTTAAATAACATAGGACCTGAAAACATCATCAACATTATTATTATTATTATTATTATTATTATTATTATTATTATTATTATATTATTATTATTATTATTATTTTATCATATTATAATGTCAAAATGGATAAATTAAATAAACATGACAAAAATACAGTAATCATCCGTATCAAAAATCATTTGGAAAACAAAATAGAAAACAAATTATGATTATTTAAAAAGAAAAAGCATAGAATCACCAAAGACTGCACCTTTTCTAAATACAGCAAATCATAAAATGAAAAAAGATATTAAAGATTTGGAAAAGGCTATAGACACTTGTAAAAATGTAATCATTGATTAAAATGACTAACCTTATTGAACAAATAAATCAAAAGGTAGATAAAATTCTACAAAAACTAAAAGAAATTGAAAGAAGAATAATTGATTTAGAAATAATTTCAAACACTATTAAAAAGAAATGAAAAATAAAATCATATAGTCTAAAAAAATAAAGCTCTAGAAATCGATAAGAGTCGCATTCATGGATCCGATGTAACCACATAAGGTCACATTTAGTGTTTATGGTCTTTGTTAATAATTGGAAAACCTTTCATCATTTGCCAGCATTATTAGAAATACGGGAAAATATCTTACAGATCCCTAATATTTTCATATTTATTCACTAGATTTACGTTTGTTCTAACAATAAATGATCGATATTGTGTTCTTACTATCTAATGGATATTTATGAAAAATTAAATATCTAATAGATAATTAAAAAAATAGGGACACATTCTCCCTTTGAAATATCAAGACAACTTCTTAACAAGAAGAAGTATGTATGTATAATTTATATAACAGTCTTAGGATGGTGTTTTTGATTTAAGTTCCAATGATGACAATGAAAGAACAACAACATTATTATTGGGAAATAATACACTTATTAATTTTTTGAAGACATTATAAAAATAAAGTAAA
This sequence comes from Zanthoxylum bungeanum, assembly GCA_019454045.1. NCBI lineage: Eukaryota > Viridiplantae > Streptophyta > Magnoliopsida > Sapindales > Rutaceae > Zanthoxylum > Zanthoxylum bungeanum. The sequence continues at coordinate 81,025 of SKCR01003754.1, forward strand.
TGTATTATATATGATTATATATATTCAATGTAAATATACAATAGAAAGTTAAAAATAAAACATAATTAAAAAAAAATCATTGGTAGAAAAAGATATTACCATTAATATATTAATTTGAAAAAGAATGAAACAAATATATGATAGGATTTACTATTTTAGCCTAAGGATTCTGAGATAAGAAATACTTAAAATAAGGTAAAACAAAAAGAAAATAGTAAGTTTTTGGCTTGGTATGTTTAAAATTTTAACAACTCGGAAGGGACTTTTAGGAAAATTAAAATGATTAATGATCTACTTATAAAACAAAAATAACTTAAAATATATAAAAAGTTAGGAGGTGCTTTAGTCCCTTCCATATGGTACCACCTATAGGTTTGATAATTAGATTCGAGCCGGCCTAGCCCGGACCCTTAGGATTTTAGTCCGGCCATTAAGAAAATGGTTGGGATTAGGACCTTAAATAATGAGACCATTTAGTTAAAGGGTCGAATAAGAGATTTTTAAAAAAAAAATCTTGACTCGGTCTTTTATTTTATATAATATCCGGCCCGTTATTTTATATAATTAAAAAAATTATATATGCTTGTAGAATTATATGTTTGCAATTTAGAATTATTTATTATTAGTAAGGTTTAATGTACTAGTGTAGTGTTTTATGGTTTATTATTATTTTTTAAACTTGTTTAAGTTGTATTAGTATTAATTGGTACTTTGTTTTTTTTTTTTTTGTTTTAAATATATTTAGAACTTATAATGTATTTTACATGGTTAAACTTTTCAAAAATTTCATTTTATAATGAGGTTATGTCAATTTTTTTTTAAAAAAAAATACTACCATTTTATTATTTTTAAAAAAAAATTTAGGATTGGGTTTGGCCCCAGTCCTATCTCATATCAAGCGAGCTAGGGTTAGGCCGAACCCTTTCATAAATGGATAGGGCTTTTAAGAACTTGTGCTTTAATATATTTTATGGGTTAGGGCCAGGACTTGTCCAAAATCCGGTCCAACCCGATCCGATCCCTTGCCAACCCTAACCGCCTATGCCTATATCAAATCATATTAAAATAGTGGCGCTCCAAAGACTTGATCGAATGATTCATGCAGCTTCATTGATTGCCCACCTGTTTTTCGAACCTTAAAAGTAGGGACTAAAAAAATTAAATTAAGCATTTTGGATAAGTCACGGACGTCCTCAAATGGTGGTTGGATCCAAAATGATGGATCCATCGACCACTTTTATAATCAAAATAAGTGATAAAAAATAAATTACATGGGCTCATGTCAATTTTAAATTATTTAATTTAAAAGCAATCAAAAATCTCTTTTTTTTTTAATTAACACATGTTTATTTCTTAATTAATAATTCCTCAACATCAATTAACAACATTAAATCTCAATATTGTATTTATTGATAAAATGAAATTCATAATTATATTTTATCAATACTGGAATGGAAATAATATTTCTTATTGCACTAGGAAAATGTCAAACTTTATCTAATAATATTAAATATCTCGATGGCATAGGAAGTTGACATGTCCCTATGGTGATTGCGGAGACAAGCTCTCCATTTCCATCTTTAATGACCAATTCTCATTCCTTAAGAAACCTCTTACTCTTTAGAATCCGCGGAGACATACAAATATGTGAGGTAGCGGCAGAATCTAAAATCCATGAATGAGATATGAAACTTATTCCAAGATTCATTTCAATAACAAAGAATGATGACATACCTTCTTTTTGCTTCTTTAAGCTCGCAATGTATTGGGGACAGTTCATTTTACATTGTCCCTTCTTCTTGCAATAGAAGCACTCATGTTGGACCTTTTTTTCCTTCCCTTTCTTCGATATGCCTCAAGCGGGCTTAAATTTCTTGGAGGCTTGTTTATTGCCATTTTCCCTTTTTCTTTCCCTTGTGAGGACCTGAAACGGCAAGAACAATCCCTTTATCATTTCTCTCAACCTTCAAGATATTTTCGATTTTTTCATAGGTCTTTAATGAGCCATGAAGCTCACTACGTTACCTATTTGATCTAATCAACTTGTTCATATTGAAGTTGGAAATGAAGCCCTTGAAGGCGGGAATTAAGGATTGTAGGATCAAATCCACCTTAAACTTGAACGTTAGTCCTAGATCAAATGTATGTGTTTAATCGATCAAATGTATATGTTTGATCAATCAAATTGATCATTTGGAGCACATGATTGGAGACTGGAGTCACATCCTTCATCTTTATCCTGAATAACTTGCTAGTTACATCGCATCTAGCAGTTTCACTACTTTCACCATAGAACTCTTGTAGGTGTTCCATAATTTCCACTGAAGAGCCCACCCTCTCATATTGCTCTTGTAGAGTTGAGCTCATAAAGGTTTTGATATAGCTCTTTACCTTAAGCTCATCGTCTTTCCAGTTATAATAAGTAGTGGCCTCTTCATTAGAGGTATCATCATCAATAGGATGAGGATCTTTCATATCGAGAACATAATATAGATGTTTGTAATCCAAGATAATTTTGAGTTTACGATGTCAATCTAGGAAATTGGGGTCAGTGAGTTTATCTTTGTCAAGTATTGATGCTAGTGGATTCATTTTGTATCACGTACTCTGTTGAAAACACAGGTTTGTTAATAATTTTATAATAAGTATTTAACCAAAAAATGTTGTTCCCTCTAAATTTACTTGAATTTCACACTCCCCTTATGCGGTATACCAAAATATTGTTGGATATATTTCTAGTGGGACTTCGAGTTCCTATTATTAATGTCATGCCTCACCTAATGGATTTTGGCACTTCATTTTCAATGAGTCAAAATTCATTTTGTTTGTATCTCTATACAAGGCTCAATCTTTCCACCTCTAGCGAACAATATCTCACCTAATGGGTTTTGACATCTTCACTAGTTTAGTTAGGCCCAACACCGTTCGTCACGTAACACATATAATTGACCCTCATCTAATGGGTTTTGGGTTTGCAATCATTAGGCTACATATACAAACAAGTCAAATAGTATATAAACATGTAAGGGTCCCTCATCTAATGGGTCTTGGGATTACGAAAATATATTTAATGGGTTATCTAATTGTGTTGGAAGGTTAATGTTTAATATTCAATCTTGGGGATTGTTTAATTATTCATATCTTATATGATTTAGGTCTTTTATTTTAGTGTGTCTTGATGTTTTTGTATCTTATACTTTCATCGTGTACAAGTACATTTACCACATAACCTTTATATTTTGCTTTAGACGATGAGGTGTTAAGATATATGCCCTAGAGCTTCATGTAATGTAAACATAATTATATTTTAAGAAATTAAATGATGCATTATTCATTTGTCAAAGTGTTTATTTAATATTGCATATGATAAATTATCATGTTTACCCTAGATTACTCATGTACCTCCAGACTTAGTGTATGAGTGTCATACACAATATGATTTAAGTTTGAAGTTAGTAATCTAAAATAGTCGGCATATATGAGAACTTGTCATGATAAAGTTTAAAGGATAATAAAATTTGATAAATCTAAACTTGAACAATTTAATAATTCTGATAAACCGCTGATCTGTAGATTTGTTTGTTTATTGTATATGTTTGACATGTTTGTTGTAATACTAGCATGGTTACTTACTGAGTTTTTAAAACTCACACCAAACCAGTTTGTTAGTTTTGTAGGTTGGTTTCCAGATTGGTCAATCACGACAGCTTTGGAAGTCTTGCTTAAGGCGCGGATTACCCAAGTGGCAGTCACCCTCGCAAGTGTCATGAGAAGAGTTTTAGAGGTATAGGACATGTGATCAATAATTTATTTGTCGTGCTGAACACGTTATTTGTAAATGAATTAAGTAAATATTTTGATTCTTTATGATGTTGTGGGCACATAGCCCTTGAGTGTTGATAGATGATGTGGGCAAAGAGCCCTTATGATATGATTTTGATGAGTTTTGTGTGGACATGAGGTCCTTTTATTTATTTGATGTTTTCTTATATTCTATTTGATGCTGGTCTGTGATCCAGGTTGTCCAATTTTAGGATACATCCTGTCGAATTTTCTGTAAATTTAGAGGCTTATGGAGATGGGTCAATTATGTCTCCTGCCGGTAGCATATTGTCTCTGGCGGGGTGTTATAATATTGGTACATGGCCCGCACTCTGTACGGGTTGAGCATATATTTTAGGTATTGATATTATAAATACTTCGATCTTATCGAGTTTAAATGAGACAATTGATTTACTTACACATAATATTTATGCCTCAGTCGTTTATCTTTCAGTTCTCAAATAATATTTGTAATTAATTGTGCAAGAGCTAATAGTCAGACTGTATCATGAAGCACAATAAATAATAAAAAATTCATGAAATAAATAAACCTATAAAAATAATTCAAAATAAAATAACAAATAATAATATACTCGAAATCCAAAAAATTCATTAGGTTGTATGGGTAGCTACTATTTAGGTTTCTTATTTTAATAGGAGATTATATTTTTATATTGTAATAGTTTTTTATTTTAATAATTTATTGGGAAATTATCATTTTCCACCTGATAAATAGCTTAAGTATTGTTTTCCATGAAAACTTTGACTTTTTTTCTTTTCCACCCACAGTTTGAAAATTATTCACTTTTCCATATGATAAAGTGGAAAATTATTTGTTTTCCACCACCTAAAAGTGGAAAAGTGAACACATTTGAAACTTCAGGAGGAAAATATAACAATTTCAAAGTTGCCGTGGAAAACAATACTTAAGCTATATATTAGGTAGAAAAATAATAATTTCTATTTATTATTTTAATTTTATAATTTAAGATTATATGTCATGTGACATGATAAGAAAGCTTAAAAATATTTAATATATATATATATATATATATATCTTTGCCGAATTATATGTGATATTATTCAAAAATAAATCGGATAGTATAATATACTTTCTTGTTATGATAGAATTCTTAATTAATAATTTATTAATTTAATAATTTTTTTAATTGTAATAGGATAATATAATATGTTTTCTTATTATAATACAGTTCTTATAAAATTATAATATGTATTTTATTGTAATATGTATTTTATTTAATAAAAAATAATTCTAAAGATTTTTTTAAATTTATAATTTAATTAAAAAATTAATTTTACAGATTAAGTACCATGTATATGTTAGGGTTGGTGCTCCGAGCGCCAATTTTATTATGTATTTCTATGTAAATACTAATGTAACGTTTTATTATGAATAAAATGAACAGTTTCTTTTATATAACTTCTTATTTAATATGGTAAAGACGTAACCGACCTTAGAATGATTAGTTATGATACTGTTGCAAAAGCGTCGCAACTGACATTGAGTTGTATCATGACGTTATCATTCTTAGACAGTTCCGGGTCAAGTTTACACGGTCAGGTTTACAAGTAAACCCGTAGAGACTGATACATGTCGTATATTGGAATCTTGGATTCCGATGGTTTCTCAGTGAACCATGAGTCTTGGAGACTCGTATAGACGTGTAGGTGTTTATAGCGGATAAACACTGAACGACTCACCGAAGATTCTTAATGGATGGTACACCAAAGTCAATAAGAATCTTCTCGGGTTGAGTGAGCATAGTGATTCTTTGACTTGAGATACCACTGTGGATATCTGAGTTATCCTCCACACTTAGATGGCAGTCATGTCACCGATCTATTTAGATCAGACCTCCGTCTGTTCGTTGGGTTTGGACTGATGCTCAGGATATCCTGTGTGTATCAAGATAGGATCAGTCAGCTATGTGTACAGAGTATAGGTATTCAATATGGTATTAGCAATCTGTTAAATCCATGGGCCCCTGGTACACTGTAGAAATTAGTTCTATGTGTTTTTTGAGGGATTGCTAATAGAAACATCGACGTGATTATATCTATAGAGATTTGACGTTTGTATCTATATCTCTGGATTAATCCGGATACATGTGACGGAGGGATTATACGTATGCACTGACCTCGACCTATATGATTCAGTGAGTTTATCCGTGTTCGTCATAATTTACGGGTGGGTGAATTATAGACACGTAATTTGATTTCGTGACGGATATGCCTGAATCTAGAGAGTCTCACTAATGAAATTTACTCGTAGAGCACTAAGGCAACTGTTATGAATAATAATGATTATTTATAACTCGTTTAATGGTTAAACGAAAAATACATGCAATCGGGACCTATCGGTCATTTCCAATATTGATGTGTATTTTATTTAATACTTGATTTTATTAAATACACATTAATAAAATATCAAATTGTGATATTTGACTTATATCATTAATATATGTATTTGAGATATTTAATGTAAATATAATACATATATTTAAGATATTTATATTAATTAATTAATTAATTAATTGTTAAATAATTAAATTAATTGTTAAATAATTAAATTAATTTATAAAATAAATATCTTAAGTCATGATTAAAGTGAGAAATGGTTTGATATAATTGGAACACATTTTTGCAACTTTATTAAAGTTAAAGTGATGATTTATTATAGGCAAAATTTGTACCAATTATATTGATACAAAAATTAAAGTAATTGTTTACTTTATTGTTGAAAAAATCGGCGGCCAAGGTGGTGGGTGATACAAAAATTGGTTTTGTTTCATTTTCAACACTTAGACAACTTCAACAAAAAAATTACAAAAGAGAGAATTGAGAGCAAATAGGAAAAAGAAAGAAAAAGAAAGTAAGTAAACTTTTTTTTTGTAAGTAATTTCACTTCTTCTTCTTCATAAATCTTTTCTTAGCTTAATTGGTGATGTTATAAGATCATGTCTCTACTCTTTTAGTTTGTAATTAAATTTGTTGGATGCTTGTTGGATGTGTTTAAGCATGTAGAATTAATTTATTTGCTTATTAATGTAATTAAGCTTAATAAATTAATTAGAAAATTAAAGTTGCTATTCTAGAGTTAATTAGCCATTCATAATTAGCCTAGAATTGTACTTGATTAATTTCATGTGGTGAGAATTAATTGGTGTAGTAATTTGAAGATTAAAGTATTGATTTTATTTAGTAATTTAGTGTAAATTGCCAATTTGAGTTATTTATGAAATTAGGGTTCCAAACCTACTCAAATTTTGGGGCTTTTCATATATAAGCTTTAATTTGATGTATATTTGATGCATGTAAAATTTGGGATTAATTGGATGTGATCTTGATGTGTTTTGAGCATTTTGGGCCAAATTATAATTAATTAAAGTTTATGGGCTGTTTCGCAAATTCCAGAAAAAACTGGGCTGTTGGCGCAATTCTGGAAAATATTCTGGTTTTGTTACAAAACTTGTAAAAATTATTTTTGGGTTAATTTGGAATTAATTAAATATGTAATTGACATATTTAAAACCAAAATAATTAATTTGCAAAAGTTTGGGGTAATTTTGTAATTAAAAGAAATATTATTTCTTGGGTTATAATTTCATAATTTAAGTATTGGTTAATTAAATAAATAAGTTTATTTAATTGTTCCAAAAAAAATTTTGAAATCGGAGAAAACGTTTTTCCGCGTTCCGCTGCGCTAACCTTGTAATTCCCAATAAAACTCCAACAAAATTGGTATCAGAGCGAGTCTGATTCTGGAACCCCGATATATGATAAAGCCTTTAAAATTCAATATTGACTTTAATCTTGACTTTAATGCATGCTTATACTTATTTAATTTGATTAAATAAATAAATACATCTTTAGTGGAAAATCCCTATTTAAAATAAGGTTTATAATTTAATATGTATTTGATGTATATTAATCGGTCCGTCTTGTCAATACCGCTTATCGGTAAATTTTCTACGACTATATCCGAGAACGTGCCAAAGCTGTGAGGATATGGTCGGTAGAAATTTATCTGTACCAGATATATTTGATATTAGGTGAATTCAAGCGAAAGCGCAATCCTGAACGTGCCAAAGCTGTCAGGGTTACGTAAGTATCTTGAATTCATCATTGACAAGTTTGACCTTGGTACGCCTCATTGTGAACGTGCCAAAGCTGTCACAACGAGAAACGACCAGGACCGAAAACCCATGAGTCACTATTGAGTGATCGACAATCTGTTGTCTACCTAAATGAATATACGTAGGCGAGAACGTGCCAAAGCTGTGAGCTGAAATATATTCATGGGGTCCACATTTCACTATTATGTTATGATTTGATTATCGCATGTTTTGTATTCTGCTTGGGGATTACAGTATTGCATGAAATAGTGGGAGAGGCATTTTTAGATTAAAAATCCATGATCTAGTTAATGCTTTATGATATATTATGAAACTGTTATAATCTTTTATTTGCTTATTTACTGACCGTTGTTTCGCTGTCTATTTGATAGATTTGCGATGGCGGCACCTCCACCCAATCCTTTTGCACGTATGCTTGATACGAACAAATTGAAAGGCACAGAAAACTTTGCGGATTGGTATATGGACTTGAGGATTGTCCTCAATTCCAAGAAACTGGGGTATATTTTGGATGGTCCATTACCGCTTGCTATATCACCCGATGCATTACCTGAAGAACGTGAGACTTTCCAGCAATGGAAGGATGATGATTTAAGGGTTAAATCATTCATTTTGAGTTCACTTTCTTCTGAGCTTAAGAGAGACTTATGGGAGATGCACGATGCCGCATGATGACATGATGACAACTTCGTGAATCGTTCATGAACCAGGAAAACGTCGTGTTCATAAAGTTTCGATGGAATTGTTCCATTCTAAACTTAATGAGGGGCAGGCTGTGAGCCCGCATGTGCTTCACTTGATCGATTTGATCGAGAAGTTGAGGTGACATGATTTCCCTCTAAATGAGACTCTTGGCCGTAGTGTCATTCTCGGTTCACTCCCGGCTTCATATCGCTAGTTCGTCATGTACTTCAACATGAATGGGATTCACTGTACTTACCGTGAGTTGCATAAGATGCTTCTTACAGCAGAGGAAGAATTAAGGAAGGGAGTTCCGACTCGCCTTCCGAAACCCACTTCAATTTCCGCTTCTTCCCAATCCAAGTCGAATGGGAAGAAGTTTAAAGGAAAAAAGAAGAAGGGTTTCAATATTCCTCCGCAAAGTAAGACGGCGAAGCCCAAGAGAGCTTCTGAAGACAAGTGTCACCACTGCCAGAAAGTCGGGCACTGGAAACGTAACTGCCCGGACTATCTTGCGCAACTCAGGAAGGAAAGAGCATCCACATCAGATACTTTTATTTTTCCTATTATTGATATCTCTTTAGCTTGTGAAGCTATTACATCAAATTGGATTTTGGATTCTGCTTGTCCTATTCACATTTGCAATACGTTGCATGTGCTGACGGGAAGTAGATGGCTGGAATCTGGGGAGATGCTGTTGCGGTTCGGGAGTGATGACTCTCTGGATGCAGTTGCAGTGGGCTTATGTGAGATTCCCTTACCCAGTGGGAGACTTTTGTTGCATGACTGCTATTTTGTGCCAGGATGTGTGGCGAATATTATGTCCCTTTTTGTATTAGATACTAAAGGTTATAATGTAAATATTAAGAATCATTCTTTGTATTTATATGATAGTTGTAATATTCAGATCCTTTGTTGTCCAAATGAGCATGGTCATTACATATTGCGTACCTCACAAGATATCTTTAATACTGGAATAAATAAACGTAAACAATCTGATATAAATAATACTGAACTCTGGCACATGAGGTTGGGTCATATAGGCGTGAAACGCCTAACCCAATTGGTTAAGAATGGTTTGATACATGATCTCACCATTGAACCTTATCCAACTTGCGAATATTGTATTCGGGGTAAAATGACCAAAACCCCATTTTCAGGTGTTGGACACCGAGCCTCTGACTTGTTGGAACTCGTACATTCTGATGTATGTGGTCCCTTAAGTCAAACTGCTCACAGTGGCTTTTCTTACTTCGTCACCTTTACCGATGATTTGTCACGGTACGGTTATGTCTATTTGATGAGACATAAATCGGAAACCTTTGAAAAGTTCAAAGAATTCGTAATGAAGTTGAGAAACAAACTGGTCAATATATTAAATGCCTACGATCTGATCGAGGCGGTGAATACATGAGTGGAGAGTTCACTGATTATTTAAAGGAGAATGAGATTCTCGCTCAATATACTCCTCCCGGTACTCCGCAACATAATGAAGTATCTGAGAGGAGAAATCAGACTTTATTAGATATGGTCCGATCGATGTTGAGTTATACAGATTTACCCTATTACTTATGAGGTTATGCTCTTTTAACTGCCGCACATCTTTTGAATAAGATTCCATCCAAGGCTGTTCCTACAACTCCGTATGAGATATGGACCGGTAGGAAACCAAATCTTAGTTATATTAAGATTTGGGGGTGTCCTGCTTATGTCAGGATGGCTCAGCAAGATAAGCTTTTGCCTCGAGGGCAGAAGTTTAGGTTTGTTGGATATCCTTCAAATTCAAAAGGATATTTGTTCTATGATACCGAGCATCGAAATGTGTTCGTAGCTCGCTTCGCAAAATTTCTAGAAATAGAATAATTGGCTGAAGGTGGTGATCATAGACATGTTGAACTTGATGAAGTACAACCTGTAACCAACGAACTAATTGAGGAACCTGTAGTTCAAGAAGATGGAGAACCTTCAACACACACACTCCGTAGGTCACAAAGGGTATCTAGACATCCTGAACGCTTGTATTTGATACAAGAAAAGAGTCTCGATGTTCTCTTATTAGAAGAGACTGACCTTTTTACCTATAGAGAATCGATGTTGGACATCGACTCCGTGAAGTGGCAAGACGCCATGAAATCCGAGATGGACTCAATGTATGAGAATCAAGTTTGGAACTTGGTTCTGCTTCCCGAAGGAATTGTTCCTATTGGTTGTAAATGGATTTACAAGAGGAAGCGAGGGCCCGATGGAAAGATTGAAACCTTTAAGGCCCGACTGGTAGCTAAAGGTTACTCGTAGCGACCTGGAGTCGACTACGATGAAACTTTTTCTCCAGTTGCCATGCTAAAGTCCATCAGGATTTTATTGTCAATTGCCGCATATCATGATTACGAGATTTGGCAAATGGATGTCAAAACGGCTTTTCTAAATGGATTTCTTGATGAAGAAATCTATATGGAACAACCGGAAGGTTTTGCATCTAGCGAGAACTCGAGCATGGTATGTAAACTGAAGAAGTCCATTTATGGACTTAAACAAGCTTCATGAAGTTGGAATCTTCGATTCGACGAGATAATCAAATTGTCTGGTTTTCTCAAGAATTCGGAAGAATCCTGTGTGTATCAGAAGGCCAGTGGGAGTATGGTGGTATTTTTAATTCTTTATGTTGATGACATCCTTATCATTGGGAATGATATTGGGATGATGCAAGGCGTCAAAGCTTACCTCTGTAAGAATTTCTCCATGAAAGACCTGGGTGAAGCTTCTTATGTCTTGGGCATAAGTCTCTATAGAGATAGAGAAATGAAGCTTATTGGGTTATCCCAATCAACGTACATAGATAAGATCTTAGAACGGTATAATTTTGTTAACTATAAGACAGCAAACATACCGTTCAGACATGACTTACATCTTTCGAAGAAGATGTGTCCGCAAACAGAAGATGAGAAGATTAGAATGTCTAATCAACCTTATGCTTCGTGTTTGGACAACATCATGTATGCCATGTTATGTACAAGGCCTGATATCAGCTTCACAGTCACTGTGAGGAGCAGATATCAGTCCAATCCAGGAAATGACCATTGGATGGCCATTAAACATATCCTCAAGTATCTTAAAGGTACCAAGGATAAGTTTATAATTTATGGAGGAAACGAACTGCAAGTTGATGGGTATACGAATTTCGATTTCCAATCGGATCCTGATGATAGAAAGTCTACATCAGGATTCGTGTTTACCCTTAATGGTGGTGCAGTTTGCTGGAAGAGTTCCAAACAGGGGTCAACAGCTGATTCCACCACAAAGGCGGAATATATTGTAGCTTCAGAAGCTGCAAAGGAAGCTGTATGGGTTAAGAACTTTATCACAGAATTGGGAGTAGTCCCATGTATCGAGAATCCGATTCCGTTATACTGTGATAATACTGGAGCCATTGCACAAGCAAATGAACCAAGGGCACATCAGAAGTTGAAGCATGTGGAACGAAAGTACCACATCATTCGAGAGATTGTGTCGCGAGGAGACATTGTCGTGTGCAAGGTACCGAGTGAAGATAATGTAGCAGACCCGCTTACGAAGGCCATACCTCCGAAGTTATTTGATAAACATGTGGAGTCGATGGGTATTAGATACAATCGATATTGACACTAGAGCAAGTGAGAGATTTTGTTAGGGTTGATGCTCCGAGCGCCAATTTTATTATGTATTTCTATGTAAATACTAATGTAACGTTTTATTATGAATAAAATGAACAGTTTCTTTTATATAACTTCTTATTTAATATGGTAAAGACGTAACCGACCTTAGAAAGATTAGTTATGATACTGTTGCAAAAGCGTCGCAACTGACATTGAGTTGTATCATGACGTTGTCATTCTTAGACAGTTCCCGGTCAAGGTTTACACTACTTGGTCAGTAAAGTAAACCCATAGAGACTGATACATGTCGTATATTGGAATCTTGGATTCCGATGGTTTCTCAGTGAACCATGAGTCTTGGAGACTCATATAGACGTGTAGGTGTTTATAGCGGATAAACACTGAACGACTCACCGAAGATTCTTAATGGATGGTACACCAAAGTCAATAAGAATCTTCTCGGGTTGAGTGAGCATAGTGATTCTTTGACTTGAGATACCACTGTGGATATCTCAGTTATCCTCCACACTTAGATGGCAGTCACGTCACCGATCTATTTAGATCAGACCTCCGTCTGTTCGTTGGGTGTGGACTGATGCTCAGGATATCCTGTGTGTATCAAGATAGGATCCGTCAGCTCTGTGTACAGAGTATAGGTATTCAATATGGTATTAGCAATCTGTTAAATCCATGGGCCCGTGGTACACTGTAGAAATTAGTTCTATGTGTTTTTTGAGGGATTGCTAATAGAAACGTCGACGTGATTATATCTATAGATATTTGACGTTTGTATCTATATCTCTGGATTAATCCGGATACCTGTGACAGAGGGATTATACGTATGCAGTGACCTCGACCTATATGATTCAGTGAGTTTATCCGTGTTCGTCATAATTTACGGGTGGGTGAATTATAGACACGTAATTTGATTTCGTGACGGATATGCCTGAATCTAGAGAGTCTCACTAATGAAATTTACTCGTAGAGCACTAAGGCAACTGTTATGAATAATAATGATTATTTATAACTCGTTTAATGGTTAAACAAAAAATACATGCAATCGGGACCTATCGGTCATTTCCAATATTGATGTGTATTTTATTTAATACTTGATTTTATTAAATACACATTAATAAAATATCAAATTGTGATATTTGACTTATATCATTAATATATGTATTTGAGATATTTAATGTAAATATAATACATATATTTAAGATATTTATATTAATTAATTAATTGTTAAATAATTAAATTAATTTATAAAATAAATATCTTAAGTCATGATTAAAGTGAGAAATGGCTTGATATAATTGGAACACATTTTTGCAACTTTATTAAAGTTAAAGTGATGATTTATTATAGGCAAAATTTGTACCAATTATATTGATACAAAAATTAAAGTAATTATTTACTTTATTGTTGAAAAAATCGGCCAAGGTGGTGGGTGATACAAAAATTGGTTTTGTTTCATTTTCAACACTTAGACAACTTCAACAAAAAAATTACAAAAGAGAGAATTGAGAGCAGATAGGAAAAAGAAAAGAAATCAAAGTAAAACTTTGTTTTTGTAAGTAATTTCACTTCTTCTTCTTCATGAAAATTGTTTCAATATTTCTTAGCTTCAATGGTGATGTTAAGATTATGTCTCTACTCTTTTAGTTTGTAATTAAATTTGTTGGATGCTTGTTGGATGTGTTTAAGCATGTAGAATTAATTTATTTGCTTATTAATGTAATTAAGCTTAATAAATTAATTAGAAAATTAAAGTTGCTATTCTAGAGTTAATTAGCCATTCATAATTAGCCTAGAATTGTTCTTGATTAATTTCATGTGGTGAATTAATTGGTGTAGTAATTTGAAGATTAAAGTATTGAATTTTAGTAATTTAGTGTAAATTGCCAATTTGAGTTATTTATGAAATTATGGTTCCAAACCTACTCAAATTTTGGGGCTTTTCATATATAATCTTTAATTTGATGTATATTTGATGCATGTAAAATTTGGGATTAATTGGATTTGATCTTGATGTGTTTTGAGCATTTTGGGCCAAATTGTATTAATTAAAGTTTAGGGGCTGTTTCGCAAATTTCAGAAAAAACTGGGCTGTTGGCGCAATTCTGGAAAATATTCTGGTTTTGTTACAAAACTTGTAAAAATTATTTTTGGGTTGGTGTTAATTAAAATAAATATGTAATTGACATATTTAAAACCAAAATAATTAATTTGCAAAAGTTTGGGGTAATTTTGTAATTAAAAGAAATATGATTTCTTGGGTTATAATTTCATAATTTAAGTATTGGTTAATTAAATAAATAAGTTTATTTAATTGTTCCAAGAAAAATTTTGAAATCGGAGAAAACATTTTTCCGCGTTCCGTTGCGCTAACCTTTTAATTCCCAATAAAACCCCAACAGTAATATATATTATATATATATATATATATATATATTTATTTATTTTAATGAGAGATTATAATATTTCTTTATTTAATTTTATAATTTAATAATAATAAATAAAATATTAATAATTAATTAATTAAAAAGTTTCTTACTTTAATAATAGATTATGTTTTTTATTAGGTTTCTTATGTTGGCCCCCAAGGGGTGTGGCTTGGTGAAAAATGGCTTAAGACTTATTATCAGGTCCTAGGTTCGAGTTCAGATGGTGCATTATAAGAGCTTGGGGCAACCGAAAGTTTTACATACTCCGCTTAAGCTCGGGTTAGGTGGTTTGGCGGTAGTGTTTCCAACGTTTCCAAAAAAAAGTTTTTTATGTTAATAATTTATTATTTTAATTTTATAATTTAACTAAAAATAATAATTATCGATATATTTTAATTTTATAATTTAATAATAAAAAATTAATTGTAGAGATTATGTTAATTGTAGATAATTTAATAGTTTTTATTTTATTTTATTTTAATATGATGGTCTAATATGTTTTCTTGTTATAATATAATTTTTATAAAATCATAATATGTATTTTTATTTAATAGATTTATTAATTTAATTTTATAATTTTAATATGAAATCGACACGTGACGCGATGAGGAGGTCCTGACCGAGTACGGTCAAGATCAAATTAAAAGACAAAAAAACATGTATTACAAGACTTTACAAAAATATAATTTTCAATATATCGAAATTTATATTTTTTATATTTTAACGGGGTCCGGATAAAGTCCGGACCAAGAAGATCCGAACCTGATTCTCTCCTTATTTATACAATAAAATTCAGGTAAAGTTCTGGACGCTAAAAAATACACATACCTGAATTTATATATATATTGAAGAGAATAACACGAGGCTATAAAAAATTGTGTGTGTGATTAAAATATACGAGTCGGCGCCGTCAAGCCTTAGCTGGCATTTTGAAATTTGACATATCCCAATCCTGACAATCCATCTGTTTTGGCTTTGAAAAAAATGACATTTTCAAATCGCCGTTAGGATTAACTGTATGTGGTAATATTCTAGTGGAATCATCACATAAAGGATCCTTTTGCAACCGCGACGTGAACTCACTATTCACGCGATGACTATTTTTTCTTAGGGGTGATAAAATAAATCAACGAATCAAATTTGTATCGAATCTTAAACGAATCGAATCGAAATATGATGGATTCGTATTCGATTCGTTTATTAAACGAATCATAATATCATGATTCGTATTCGATTCGTTTATTAAACGAATCGAATACGAATATTCTTTTAGTCATGATATTATTTAATATCATAATTTACCGTAGTTTATTTACATTAATTCTTCATAAATATATACATATAAAATATGTAATTAATATATTTATTAAAAATACCTCACCAAATATCGAAAATATTATTTTTTCTATAGTAATTAGCCATAATTTCTTGAATCTTAATTGAAAAATAATAATAACTAGTAAAAGAAAATAATAAACGAATCATAAACGAATAAACGAATCCATGAGCTTAAATTCGTATTCGATTCGTTTATTAAACGAATCAAATTGAATTGACCCATTTATTAAACGAATCCATTTTTCCAAACCCGTATTCGCTTTAAAGCGAATCAAATCGAACGAATAAACGAATCTGACCCAAATTGTCACCTCTATTTTTTTTCTCAACTTTCACCATTTTTTTTTTGTGTGGGGAAATTTTAACCTAAATTTGACAATAAGCTTTAGTGAGATGATACCTCAAGTCAACATCTATTGTTGAATTTGGATATATATGTGTGTTTAAATTCAACAAGATATAATTAATATATCAATATAAGATGTTATATGATATGACATATTGGTTCAGTTATTGCCTTATGCTGATGCATTGGGGATCGACCTTCCCGAAAAGACAGCATCGGGGATCAACCGAAATAACTGATTTCGTGTGTTCTGGAACGAAAAAGACACATTTCCTTATATTGTCGCGACAATGAGAGGATGAGACATAAAGTTGTATTTTGACCTATATTGTCGATGTTAGACAATTGTGACCCATAACATCACTATTTGTAAAAGACATCGTGGTTTTTGTACAAATTAACTATGTGACAAAGGAAATTGCTATTTTATCATTTTGTAATTAGATTACTTGAATATATAAATGATAAAAATCCTTATGATTAGTTCCAGATTAATAAGATATGAGACAATATCAATCCATTAAAGGTTTAATCATTAAATATCCATAGTCGTAATATTATCGAGATTGAAAATCGATAATGCAGAATAGACTAGTGTTACACTTGTGCACGTTATGGAAGCGTAACATCATAGTTCTCATATATTTGAGTATTGGATACTGATGCAAGTGTAATAAGAGGTTCTGTTTACCGATGGTACGGAAACAGCTTCGCTCTAGATAGACCCCTCGGAATCATATTGGTAGTATGACTATGTGTCTATGGGAATCCGAATCAGGGTAGGTGTATTTGGTCTTTACCTGAGACTTACATCGCCAATACTTGCGACAATCAATACGCTTTGGTTTTGGTCGTTCGGGACTTTAACAGGTTATGTGTACGCCTCTTCTGGGTTTATTGAGAATCGTAGTGTATTGGGTGTGATGTCAAGATGGAAGTATCACTTCAGTCATATGAAGATGATGATCACGCAGGGATACATAACTGATACTCTATTACGTTGCAACTATCAGGATAATATGATAAGGTCATGATTATCCGATTAAAGAGACTAGTTGCTAGTGATCCAATATATGCTTCGTATGGGGCAAACACTATTCCAGCCCCAGGCCTAGCATGTGACTTCCGATACTGGATCGCAATACGCAATACTTAGTATACTAAGCCTGGTATAGATTATGTATTCCTTAAAAGAATATTTCTGGAGAATTGGGTAGGCACGGTGCTTTGCTAGAAGCCAACCATGTCTTGTAAATCGGTAAGAACGTAGTACCGGGTACGCACGTTTTCGGATAGTCCGACGACCAGATTTACTGTAAATATATCCAGGGATCTCATGGGTCGCTTCCCAAAGATTCACCGATGACGTTTGACTCGAACATAATTAATCTTGGATTAATTGTGAGAGAGAGAAAATTAATCTAGGATTAATTGCGGCAAGAATTTATCTGGGATAAAATTCGATTAGTAGAGAGAAAACGATTAATTTGGAATTAATTGATTAAATAATATATTCGATATATTAATTAAAATTAGATTTCAACGCGGAATTAAAATTGGATTTTAATTCGGGCGAACGAATTTCGTAATAATTTTGCGAGGTATTATTATTTAATTAAATTATATTTAATTATGTCGCAACAAAAAATTTGTTACTTCGGAATTAACGAACCCGAGCCCGAAATGCGTTTAGTGGGCCCACTCGAATTTTGAATTTAAAGTGGGGCCCACCAAGTCACATCACTAGTCAACTTTATTTAGCTTTTGGTTGATAGAAGTTGGTGGTTTGTTGATGGCTTGTAAAACACACAAGCTTGATTTGTGAATGACATATACCAAATATTATTTTGGGTAAATGGTAATTGACTTTTGGAAAATCAATTTACATAACACAAAAATAAAAAACCAACTCTCTCTCCCTCACTTTCTCAATTGCCGATTGCATCTCTCTCCATCTTAGAAATTTTGCTTCAAAATTTCTTCTTGCTAGCACAACAAAGGAGTCATCCAAGGTGTTAGGGAAACAAATCCTTGAGTTTGGAACACAAAGGAGAGGCTTGGAGCTCTTCAACATACACAAAAGTTTTGAATTTCATACATCCACAAACCGATCAATGTAAGTTTTTCCGCAACTTCTTGAATTATTCACACACATTTCTACTTAGAAGATCCTTGGCATGTTCTAGGAACCCAACAATGGTATCATGAGCCTTGTCTAAGCATGAAATGAACTTAGAGTTTATATACTTTAATTTGGGGTTTTTGTAATGTAGCATGATTTCTTCAAATTGATGGTTTGGTTGATGATGAATTGGATTTATGCATCTTAAAATTTGAGAAAAATTGATTAGATTAATTTTCCCTAAATTCATATGGTTGGCCAAATACATGAACCCTAGGTGTATCATGGTGATTTTTGATTTTAGACCATTGGATGTGTTTAAAGCATGATGAGTATATTGATTTGTGATTTAATTGGATTGAAATCAAAATTGGACATAAAATCATGCATATTGCCGTGACTTGATGAAGCATGTATAGATTGATTTTGCTTCAATTTGTGTTGGACATGAGATGGTTAAGTTAAAGCATGATTAATTAGTTTAATTGATGTTTTAGAAACATTGGATTAATTAATTAATTATGGCTAATACACTTTAATTAAAATAATTGTGATATTTGGAATATTGTAATTAAATAAATTAGTCTTTAATTTTGAATTGGGGTAATATTATTACATTTGGGCTTAATGGGCTTGGATGGGCCAAGTTGGTTTAGAACAATTGGATGGGATCCAAATTGGGCCTAAAACCATTCCATAAAGTCCAAATAGAATAATTGGGCCTTTAAAAATTTAATTGGGCCTAATGGGCCAAAATTAATTTTATGGCAAATGGTGATTCCTTATTGGGCTTTGGTTGCCAAAGTCCATGCCTTAAGAATTAATTAAAAGCCCATTGGACTTTAATTAAATTGACATTGGATGTTAATTGGGCCTTTGAGACCCATTTAGATTGGATTTAGAATCTAAGTCTAAAAGACACAAATATAAGTGTAATTATTTAATTTGGAATTAAATTAGAATTATTATTGAATACGAATTAAATTGGATTTAATATTGTAGTTCGATATAATTCAAGAATACGCACTTTGAGTACTTATTCTTAAACGAGTTGGACTCGCGCAAATCAAATCGTTGTTTGAACATTGGATGATCATTAATTCAAAGATTAATTAATTGGATTAGATTGATTGAATAACATGCTTTGTGTGAATATATGGATGTATTGTATGAATAATGTATATCAGATGGATATTAGATGGGTAAGGGCAATTTTGGAAATTGTTGTAATAAATTTAGAATTTATTAAATTGGACCTGCGTGTCCAGCCTTATATCTCTTGACTATTTGTACTTATCTTATCACCAATTCCCCTCAATGTAAATGAGATTTCTTTATTGTATTATGTAATTGGGTAGAATTTAGAATAATGCTAACCGGGGAGAGGAAATTGAGAGATTTGTTCTAGGAACAATTTGTTGAATATCCATCCGCATATCATTATTATTTATTTCGCGCCTTATTATGCTTTTAGAATGCATGCTTAAGGGTGTATGATGAGACCTAATCAAAGATAATAAATTGGTTGCCAATTTATGCGAAAAACCCTCAACAAAATATTAAGCGATTTCTTTCATTTGAGTGGTTCTCTCTCAAGATCCAAGATTGACATTGGTTTGTTGGCCAAATTCAAGATCAATGTCCATCGTGGATGTGTTTGAACCATGAATGCTTTGTTCCATATCGCATGTCTTGGGTAAGTTGTGACTTGTTGGCCAAAGTCAAGGTCACTTCTTGTTCATCGACATGGATTATGAAGCTTTCCCACTGTCAATGGGTCCCGCTTAACTGGAATCATTAAGCTTGTTGATCCAAAGCCAATGCTTAGTTGATTCAGAGGAAAAGGTTAGGAAAATATATTGGATATGTTGGCATATATATTATATATATGTTTTGGACTTAGAGGTCCACCTACCGGATCTAGGAATTGGATGAGATCCAATTGATCTTAGAGATCTACCTAGTTAAATATCATACAACTTGTTGGACAAAGTCAAGGTTGAGTGTTATTTAACGGGATCCTAGCCTACTAGGAAACTAGGTTTCCCGAGTACTCAACAGAGGGTTAGAGGCTCGCCGAAAAATAGTGGGAGACCAGTATTGAATTTGCAATTTCGTTCAAATACTTGCCAAATACGCGCTTTCAAATTATGTTCATCATTTTATATATTTATTATTTGGACTAATATTTTATTACTTTTATTGTAACAGTTGGACTGTACCTAAAATCATTAATTGAATAGTTAGACTATTGCAATTAAGATGGCTGGAAAGATCAACGTTAGAGACATTATCATGGGCGAAAATGTCTTTAATGGTGTGAACTTTCCTGACTGGGATATGAACCTCAGGATTATCCTGGGGGCCGAGAGGATGCTCTATACGATAGAGAGACATCTCGGGCCTAAGCCCGGAATTGAGCAGCCGCTTGAGCTTGAGCTTTGGAAGACTCATAGCGATGACAACTCAACTGCTCAATCTGTAATGCTCGCTGCAATGACCCCTCAAGGCCTCAATTTCGTCACCAGAACAAGGGATTGGATCCCTATACTATGATGGCAAAATTGAAGGACCTTCACCGATCTAACCTTAGATCGCAAAGGTATGAATTACAAAAGAAGCTCTTTCGCTCTCGAATGTCAGAGGGTACATCTGTCGAGCACCATGTGTCGTAGATGATTACTGACATCGAACAACTAGGTCAGTTAGGCATAACCTTTGAGGATGAGAATTCTATAAATTTGATCTTACAGTCTTTTCCTGACAGCTGGAGCGGGTTCATCATGAACTACAACATGATGAACCAAAATCACACTCTTGGAGAGTTGATGGCATTGCTGTAAGAAGTAGAAAATGAGCTTTTAAAGGACAAAAAGCGCGAGGCGCACTTCGCTTCGACATCTTAGTCTGCCAAGGCTTGGCCAAAGACTACTGGAGGCGTGAAGAAGAAGAAGAAGAGAAAGGGCAAGGCCAAATCATCAAAGTCTTATGGGAAGGTAAATGAAAAATCTCAAGATGTTTGCCTGCAGTGTGGCAAAAGGGGTCACTGGAAGCGTGACTGCCGTGAGTACAAGGCGCACATGAAGGAAGTGAAGGCGGGCAAGGCTCCGGCTTCAGGTATGTTTGTTATAGAAATAAACATGTCTACTTCTAGTTTTAAAAATTGGATTTTTGATTCTGGTTGTGGTACTCATATATGTACTGATGTGCAGGATCTGCATATTAGCAGGAGACTGGCTTCAGTAGAGATCGACATTCGAGTTGGAAATGGGACTAGAGTCGCCGTTTTGGCTGTTGGGACCTATATTTTGGAATTACCCTCGGGGCATGTACTTAATTTATCAAACTGCTATTATGTACCTAGTTTGATTAGAAACATTATATATGTATCTTGCTTAACCCAATGTGGGTATACTTTTGTATTCAGAAACACATGGTGTTTTGTTTATAAAAATGATTTTGAGATATGCAGTGCTGATGTAAATAATTGTATTTGTATTTTGAATATAAATCAATCTCAAACATATAATATGACAAATAAAAGGCTTAAATTAAGTAACAAAGATGAAACTTATATGTGGAATTGTCGTCTGGGACATATTAACAAGACTCGTATATCCACACTTTCGAAGAGTGGATACTTGGACGGATTTGATCCAAATTCATATGACGTATGCGAATCTTGTTTATTAGGCAAAATGCCTAAAACACATTTTAGCGGTAAAGGTGCACGTGCCACCAAACTGTTAGCCCTCGTTCATTGTGACGTATGTGGGCCCATGTCTAGCCAGGCTAGAGGTGGATATGAATACTTCGTAACCTTTACGGATGATGCATCGTGTTATGGTTATGTGTATCTTATGAGACACAAGTCGGAAACTTTTGAGAAATTCAAAGAGTTTCGACACGAAGTAGAAAAACAGACCGGTAAAAGTATTAAAAATATTACGGTCGGACCGTGGTGGAGAATACTTAAGCAATGAGTTTCTCGATTACTTGAAAGAATATGGTATTTTTTCACAGTGGACTCCTCCTGGAACACCTCAATTAAACGGTGTGTCCGAACGGAGAAACTGAACTTTGTTGGACATGGTAAGGTCTATGATGAGTCGCACATAGCTACCAATTTCCTTCTGGGGATATGCATTGAACAGTGCAATACTTATTTTGAATAAGGTTCCGTCAAAGTCTGTTCAACAGACTCCATATGAAATATGGATAGGAAAGAAATCGGGTTTCTCATTCCTGAAGATTTGGGGATGCTGGGCATACGTTAAAAGTTTGGATGGTACCAAACTAGAACCCAAATCGAATAAGTGCCTATTTGTAGGTTATCCTAGGGAAACCAAATGATATTACTTCTACCACCCACAAGAGAACAATGTATTTGTTGCTCTACATGCGGTTTTTCTCGAAAAGGAATTCCTAAATGCAGTGGTAAGTGGGAGGAAAGTAGAACTCGATGAAAATCAGAGTGATACTGTTCCTGGCACCGACTCTCAAACGGAACATGAACATTTCAGCAGGGATGAGACTGTACCACAATCTTCTAATACACAAGAATCGCGTAGGTCAGAGAGAGTCAGAAAACAACCTGAGAGGTATGGGTTTCTGATCTCACCTCATGTAGATATTAATCTTATTGAGAATAATGAGCTGGCTACGTATGAGGAAGCAATACAAGATATCGACTCCGCTCTATGGCAAGAAGTCATGAAGTCCAAAATGGATTCCATGTACACCAACCAAGTTTGGAAACTAGTTGATGCACTAGAAGGCGTAAAGCCTATTGGTTGCAAATGGGTCTTCAAGAAGAAGACTGACATGGATGGCAACATAAAACGTACAAAGCTAGGCTTGTAGTGAAAGGGTATCGTCAACGACATGGTGTCGATTACGAAGAAACTTTTTCACCTGTTGCCATGATTCAATCCATTCAGATAATGCTTGCTATTGCTGCATATTTCGATTATGAAATATGGCAGATGGACGTCAAAACCGCTTTCCTTAACGGAAACCTTTTGGAGGATGTTTATACACAACAGCCTGCCGGTTTTGTAGTACCAAAACATGCAAACAAGGTTTGCAAGTTAAATCGATCCATTTATGGATTGAAGCAAGCATCCCGTTCTTGGAACCAACGTTTTGATGAGATCATAAAAGAATATGATTTCGTTCAAAATAAGGATGATCCTTATGTATATAAGAAGGTTAGTGAGAGCGCACTGACATTCATTGTCCTTTACGTTGATGATGTATTGCTTATTGGAAATGACATTCCCATGCTACAATCGGTGAAAACTTGGCTTTCATTAAAATTCTCCATGAAAGATCTGAGAGAAGCAACCTTTATTCTGGGAATAAAGATCTACCGGGATAGATCTAGAAAGCTGCTTGGACTCTCTTAGAACACGTACATTGATAAATTATTGAAGAGATTCAATATGGATCAGTCTAAGAGGGGACTGTTGCCAGTGTCACATGGCGTCTCTCTATATAAGGACATGTGTCCTAAAACTCAAGATGAGAGAGACAATATGAGTGAGATCCTTTTCTCTTCTGCAGTCGGATCGATCATGTATGCCATGATATGTACGCGACCTGATGTCTCATATGCTTTGAGCATGTGTAGTCGCTATCAGGCCGATCCAGGTGATGGTCAATGGGTTGCGGTTAAGAACATCCTTAAGTATCTTAGAAGAACTAAGGATGCTTTCTTAGTTTATGGAGATGGATAACTTGAGGTAACTGGGTTTACCGATGCAAGTTTCCAAACCGATAAAGACGACTGTAAGTCACAATCCGAGTACATATTTTGTTTGAATAACGGAGCAGTGAGCAGGAAATCTTCCAAGCAAGAGACTGTTGCCGATTCAATAGCAGAAGCGGAATACATCGCTGCAGCTGAGGCAACAAAAGAGGCAGTTTGGATCCGTAAATTCTTAATTGGATTAGGAGTAGTTCCGTTAGCAGCTGAGCTCGTTCCTTTGTATTGTGACAATAACGGGGCTATAGCACATGCTAAGGAACCGTGGTCTCATCAACGATCCAAGCATGTACTTCGACGTTTCCATCTGATTCGTGAGATCATACATCATGGCGATGTGAAGATCGAGAATGTCGCATCAGATGACAACATTGCAGATCTGCTGACGAAGGCTATTCCTCAGCAAAAGTTTGAGTGACATGTACATAGTTCAGATGTTAGATACTTGAGTGATTGGCTATAGGCCAAGTGGGATATTGTTGGACAATTGTGACCCATAGCATCACTATTTGTAAAATACATTGTGGTTTTTGTACAAATTAACTATGTTACAAAGGAAATTGCTAATTTATCATTTTGTAATTAGATTACTTGAATATATAAATGATAAAAGTCCTTATGATTAGTTCCGGATTAATAAGATATGAGACAATATAAATCCACTAAAGGTTTAATCCTTAAATATCCCTAGTCGTAGTATTATCGAGACTGGACATCGATAATGCGGAATAGACTAGTGTTACACTTGTGCACGTTATGGAAGCGTAACGGCATAACATAGTTATCATATATTTGAGTATTGGATACTCATGCAAGTGAAATATGAGGTTCTGTTTACCGATGGTACGGAAACAGCTTCGCTCTGGATAGACCCCTCGGAATCCCATTGGTAGTATGACTATGTGTCTATGAGAATCCGAATCAGGGTATGTGTATTTGGTCTTAACTTGAGACTTGCATCGCCAATACTTGCGACAATCAATACGCTTTGGTTTTGGTCGTCCGGGACTTTAACAAGTTATGTGTACGCCTCTTCTGGGTTTATTGAGAATCGTAGTGTATTGGTGTGATGTCAAGATGGAAGTATCACTATCGCGATAATATGACAAGGTCATGATTATCCGATTAAAGAGACTAGTTGCTAGTGATCCGATATATGCTTCTTACGGGGCATACACTATTCCAGCCCCAGGCCTAGCATGTGACTTCCGATACTGGATCGCAATACTCAATACTTA
This sequence comes from Zanthoxylum bungeanum, assembly GCA_019454045.1. Lineage (NCBI taxonomy): Eukaryota > Viridiplantae > Streptophyta > Magnoliopsida > Sapindales > Rutaceae > Zanthoxylum > Zanthoxylum bungeanum. The sequence goes on from SKCR01003754.1 coordinate 106,572, forward strand.
GTATACTACGCCTGGTATAGATTATGTATTCCTTAAAAGAATATTTCTGGAGATTTGGGTAGGCACGGTGCTTTGCTAGAAGGCAACCATGTCTTGTAAATTGGTAAGAACGTGGTACCGGGTACGCACGTGTTCGGATAGTCCGACGACCGGATTTACTGCCAACATAGCCAGGGATCTCATGGGTCGCTTCCCAAGATTCACCGATGACGTTTGACTCGAACATAATTAATCTGTGATTAATTGTGAGAGAGAGAAAATTAATCTAGGATTAATTGCGGCAAGAATTTATCTGGGATAAAATTCGATTAGTAGAGAGAATGATTAATTTGGAATTAATCGATTAAATAATATATTCGATATATTAATTAAATTAGATTTCAACGCGGAATTAAAATTAGATTTTAATTCGGGTGAACGAATTAATTTAGAATTAATTCGCGAGGGACTTTCGTAATAATTTTGCGAGGCATTATTATTTAATTAAATTAGATTTAATTATGTCGCAACGGAAAATTCGTTAATTCGGAATTAACGAACCCGAGCCCGAAATGTGTTTAGTGGGCCCACTCAAATTTTGAATTTAATGTGGGGCCCACCAAGTCACATCACTAGTCAACTTTATTTAGCTTTTGGTTGATAGAAGTTGGTGGTTTGTTGATGGCTTGTAAAACACACAAGCTTGATTTGTGAATGACATATATCAAATATTATTTTTGGTAAATGGTAATTGACTTTTGAAAAATCAATTTACATAACACAAAAATCAAAAACCAACTCTCTCTCCCTCACTCTCTCAATTGCCGATTGCACCTCTCTCCATCTTAGAAATTTTGCTTCAAAATTTCTTCTTGCTAGCACAACAAAGGAGTCATCCAAGGTGTTAGGGAAACAAATCCTTGAGTTTGGAACACAAAGGAGAGGCTTGGAGCTCTTCAACATACACAAAAGTTTTGAATTTTCATACATCCACAAACCGATCAATGTAAGTTTTTCCGCAACTTCTTGAATTATTCACACACATTTCTACTTAGAAGATCATTGGCATGTTCTAGGAACCCAACAGTCGAGACAATGGTTACTCATTGACACGATAATGAGAAACTAATACAAAAATACTCGCGGACTTATATAGTTGCGCCAGTGAGTATTTATTGTCGCGACAATATGAAGCCTGTGCAGATTGTCTCAGTATTGACTTGTCATTGGCGCGACAATGAGACGCTGGTTCATAAAAACGTGACTTAAAAATATATTTTTTGGAGGCAAATCTTGGTTGTCTATAAATAGAGCACGAAAATGATTGATTATCTATAACATTCTTCATATCATAGTTCTCAAGTAAAGATTCAATAAGTGTTGTATTGTATTTTTAAGTTTTTTGTTGTATCCTAGAGTTGATTTGCTTGCAACATTTACAACACTTAGTGGAGGCAAATATTGCTCTAAAAATAATATCATACACGTCTCAAAAATTAGATTCCCCACTGTGTTTTCCCCAATATCATCAAAGTGGATTATATATTATATATAAATTTTAGGTTTAAATCCCCTTTAACTTTATGGTATAAAAAATATTGGGTAAGGAAACTAAAGCATTTGATATGGCTAACTAACAACCTATGCAATCTTAGTACAACCGACACAAATGATTAGTTAAGATCCTAAAATTTGATTTAAAATTAAAACCTCAAATGAAATGTGACTTTCATATTTTTATTATTATAAATGAATGATTTAATTTTAAGAATTTGTCTAATATCCAAATTTTAAGATAATTTAAGACCGCCCTTAAAACCCATGTGACCGGTGCGTAATCACACGCGTATAACGCAAGCGCATGTATCATTCAAGTAGTATAAAAATATCGATCCCACGAGGACTTAATTCCCACTGTTGTTATTAATTATTGATACTATTTATTTACAGGTATCTCATTACAGGGAGAAGAGATTGATTGCTTTTGGTTGGTTGAATGAGGATTTGCTGAATAAATAAATAAAATACTTAAAACAAAATACTAAGGAAAATAAGAAAAATACACAAATATCTAGGGTTGTGATTCCACACAATATTATTCTAATGATGAATTGATTCTCTTATACATGTGTAATAAATCAGTCTGCTAACCTGGTTTACGAAATTATGTAAAAGCCTCTTCCGATGGTCAGACACAAATACCCAGTATAACCTAATTAATCATATTCCTATGTTAACCAAGTTATCTGAATTCATTAAGTTCAAGTTCCAATTATGGCTACCCACGCCCGACATGTATATTCCTATCCTGTAAGGAAATCTATTGAAGGGTTATCTATCCTAAATGAAGATCGTGAGCTATTGAATCTAAGGCTGAAACCTAAAATCCATTTTCCAAGTTCATTTTAAGTTTAGCACGTCAATCTTATTGGTGATCAGACAACAAGAAGCATTAAGCTTAAGACTCAATAAACAAACTAAAAAATTACCCAATATATAATTAAATCAATTATTAAGCTTATGAATATTATGTTTCATCACTTCCCTAGAATGAAAAGACAAATGTTGGGGTTAGATGATTCACATTTAATATTTCATATCTAGGAATCTCACTTATTATAATATATAAATTATTTTATGTTCTGCTTTCTCAGGAATTAATAATGTTAAACATTTAAAGCCAGCCGTATAGGCGGTAATCCATTTAGTCCAACTACACCAGCCATATATGCGGTAATTATCTGTCACATAAAGACCAACCATATAGGCGGTAAAGTAATTTATTTTTAAACCGACCATATAGGCGGTAATAAAGTTTGCCATTAATTAATTCAGTTAAATTATAATTTAAATATTATAATTAAGTAAGATTAACCTAGATAATTATATTAAATGTTTCACCTCTTACCCCAGCGGAAATTTAACTGAAAAACATAAAAGAAATGAAAAATAAAATATTAAAATTAAATTAAAAATAAAAATAAAAACACATAATTTAATTATTACAATAATTTACAAAAATAGATGCAATCCTTAAAAACTAGGAAAAACCCTAAGGAAAGCACGAAATCAAATGAGGTGCAAATGGCTGAATTTATAGGCAATCTGGTCGTCCGCGCGTCGCGACGTGAAATTCCTTCTTGCGTCGCGACGCAGCGAGGTGTTGACTAGTCAAACGCGTGTGGGATTGTTGTCTTGCTGACGTGGGATGCGGTTCGACTTGTTGACTGCTGACGTGGCACGCAGAATCTGTCGGCCCAATAAAATTGTGACACGTGGCATGCATAAAGATTCGGTCCACTGAGATGCTGACACGGGGCGATCGTTGATTGGCTGATGATGACGTGGCGACACGTGACACATTGACTCAGTTGGATGCTGACGTGGCAGACACGTGGGCGACACGTATATGACACGTGGCTGACACATATCACGCGGTTTATGCGGCCGAATAAGAAGCTGACACGTGGCACGCGTATTGTCGGCACCATAGGATTGTGACACGTGGTATGGTGCACATTAGCATATCTACTCTGATGTTGACACGTGGCATGCGCATGTTAGCACTGCGCATGTTAGCAAACTTCTCAGATAGTGACACGTGTCTCCGGCGCATGTTAGCAGACTCGGCGCATATTAGGCGTCGCGACGCAGAAGGCTTGCGCGTCGTGACCCGCCAAATTACCAAAATACCATTTTGTCATTTTTTCTCTGTTTTAGCCCCAAATTACTTCCAATGCTTCCCAAACTTTATTTATATGTAAAATAACAATAAAACACATCAAAACGTTCACAAAACCCTAGAAACTATACAGAATATTAGGTTAAATGAGTGGGAAATAGTGATATAATTACCACTCATCACCATGTTAAAATTATTTATCACTTAGCATCAACATTATTGTGACGAAATTATATGTTTAATGAACTTTATGTAGGAAATTCTCTTAATATTCCCATCCTCCGTGGGGGATTTGGCAAATCCCATCCTGTCCGGTCATCTAAAACGGGACAAAATTACATTCTGATCCCCTCTCATTTTATAAAAAAAATCTTGTCTTTTCCCGTGAAATCTCTGCCCGTCCCGATTCAAAATTTTCCCATCTTGATCCTGTCCCATTTTCCAAACGGGATAAAAATTTTATCCCAAATCTCGTCCCAAAAGGGCTGAGATCACGCTAGAGCGGGACGAGTCAAAATACCAACCCTAGGCCCAAGTCCTTTTTACCTATCGGTTTTCACCATATGAATGACCATATTTTTTTAATATGAGAATTCTCAAGTCCGGGCCATACGGATGTAAAACAATATTGCTTTATTGTTATGCGGATGTTAAAACATCTGCATGATCTATACCTAAGCCGGCATGTATATATATTTATATATATAGAGAGAATCTTGTATGTGTTGGGCATACCACCTCGCTCTACCGTATGGCAGAGCACTGGGTCCCATTGGCGAGACCCACAACAATTAAATTTTAAATTAATTTTTTTTTTATAAAAAAAGATTATTTAATTTTTGTGGGTCCTGCTAATGGGACTCAGTGCTCTGCCACCATTTGCTGGGCATACCACCTCAGCAAAGTATGGTGGTATGCCCGACACATGCAAGTTTTCTCATATATATATATATATGTTCTTAAAAGCGGTACATAAAATTTTTCTTTTTCTTTCTAAAGTATTATATAAGATAATTAATAAAAAAATGAAAGTCAATTAGCCCGATAAAATTGTCAATAGAAATTGATTTGTCACTAGCTTTTTCTGTGATCATTTCAAGCCATATAGAGTACCCTTTGTTTCTATAATTTTATAATTGTAATCGTTAATGTTTAATTAAGTTATCTTTCTTATATATATATATATATTCCTATCGATAAGGTCGGTTACATCTTTCTTTTAATATGCTTTATCTGAAATTATTATTTCATTAAATTTAATAAAATTTAAATTTTTTAAGGTTTCTGTCATATCTAGTTCTCAGCAAACTGTTATAGTTTTTTTTTTTGAAATATGAAAATTCATTCATAGGTACAACATCACAATGATGTAAAAATACAACTAATATTAGCTCGAAAAAAATTTGGGGAAAAAAACCTAAGACTCAAGTATAGTCGAATAAATCTAACAACATAACTATGCGCACTATGAAATCCACATGACTATTCGAAACTCAGACTCACACCTAAATCTATCTGTAGCCCTAGAGGTATTACATAACCGGTTAAGTTTTCCAACCTCTCCACAGAAGTTGGTGAATCTAAACTTCAAGACCAGAGGTGAATAACATAATACACAGAGTAAAACATAGAGTTATTATAATAACAAACAAATTCATTACAAAACACAACTATAAACCTATCAGATCTACCGGTGAAGTTTCATAAATCTATTGCTTATTGCTATAACAACTCTCATGTCCTTGCACAAGACTGGAAAATAAAATTCATCAAAATACCAACACAAATATAATATCTTATTGGATTTACTATCATTACAAGAGTGAAACCACCTAAAAAAAACTCTAAAAATAAAATACAACCATAACCGAGAATCAACGAAACCAGATTAAGAACCGAAGGACAAAGAAAGAAAAAAAAGGTTGTGGTCAGTGAGCTCATTAGATGAAGTTTTCCAGTGAGCCACTTGCCGAAAACAAAAAATAAAAAATGAAAAATATGAGAAGAAATGTGGAGAAGAGAGAAGGAAAACAAGAGAGTAAGATCAGATGGGAAGAGAAAGAGATTGTGGAGAAGAAGGAAGCCCCTACTGCCAAACACATGACCAGTGCAGCGGCAGAGGCTTCAATCTTAAAAAACTAGGGTTTTTTCTTTTTTATTTGAGAGGGTTTAGTCCGTGGGGCACTCCAAGAACTTTGGAAACTAACAAAGTAACAAACTACTATAGTTACCTTAACATAAAGCTTCCACTTAAATCCAAGAACTTTTGCAATTGGCATGCCAATTAAATAGAAAGTTGCCAAATTAGCCAAAACAGCCAAGTGCTGCCAGCCACATATTCTTGCCATAGCTGCACCATTACCGCAACTTTATTCAATAATCAAAATTTTAAAATATACATATCAACTTAGCATTTCTCTGGATGTTGCTAACTAGATAAGACGACGCCTTACACATAATCAAATGTTATTGAGATTGCAAGAAGGTGTTGGAAGAATAGCTTACAATATGTTATTTTTAGCATAATTTTAAGTGAGACTCTTTTTGTAAAACTAAAAGATCATGAGTGATTTGAAATTGTTAGCGATATATTTTCAAGATGGATTTTGATGATGCAACACTAGAAGTATTCGACGCGTATTAGTAAGACATTACAAAAAGATGTCAAAGCACATTGGTGGTGAAGAGCATTGATGTGAAGACTAGCACATATTGAAGAAAATCTTGCGTAGTCTTAGCTTATGACTCTATTTGTAAAGAGAATTGTTTACTTAAGTATCTAAGCTCATAGGACACATGCACATACATATAGAAGCATTAGAGTCATGTGCAAGATATTTTAAACCTTCAAATCCTGCATTTTGGCACTGAGACCGTCATACCGGTCCCCTAAATCGGCATACCGGTGGACATGCTCTGTTTTGTAAGCTCTCTGGAACCGACACATATCATACCGATCCCATACCCGTCTACCATACCGGTCTACCTATGTATTGCATAGCTACTGGAACCGGCATACACCTTACCAGTCACCCATACCCGTGAGCTTAAGTGTTACATACTTACTGGAACTGGCAAGGACTATACCGGTCATCATATCGGTGCCCATACCGGTGAGCCTATTTGTTTTACATAGCTACTGAAACCGGTAAGGGCCATACCGGTGTCTATACCGGTGTAACAAATATATTCAAATGGTAATATAATCATTGCTCTTGCTAGACCAGCATACCGATGTCTGGAGACCAGCATATCGGTCTCAGACAGAGCTATTGGGGGCAGTTTGTACTTTACTATAAATTGAGCCTCAAAATCATTTTTGCGACTGTGACAACACCTTTTAACAATTCATCGAAAGTAAAAAATCAGAGAGAAACACAAATCTTATTGATTATTTCATTCTCATCAATTCATAAGCTCATTACTTAAATCTTTATATACATCTTATTGAGCTTAGATATATTTGGGTAACATTCTCACTCTTCAATCTTTGTATTTCCTTTGTGAGTACCCAAATAGTATTGTTAACATAAAATTATATTATCCAAAGCACTTGTGTGAAATCCCTTGTGTGAAGTTGTGAGAACTCTCAAGGGTAGTGTTTGTGTAAAAGGTTTGAGAGAAACCTTGGTGAAAAATCTCTTGTTTGTAAGTTTGTTGAAACTAGTGGAACCTTCAAGCGTGCTTGAGAGAGTGGACGTAGGCCAGTGATTTGGCCGAACCACTATAAACTCGGTGTTGTATCTCTCTTCCCTTATCTTTAATTTGTGTAATTTTATTTCAAAATCAATAGTGTGATTTATAATTATTGGTAAAGTTTGAAAGCGTAAAATCGACAGGATTTATAATTCCGCATTAATTTTTTAATTACCCAATTCACCCCTCTTAGGTATAATTGTTACTTGTTATTGCTTGTAGGTAATTTCAATTGGTATCAGAGTCAGGTTTTCTCATCAATGACCTAACCGTCCGAGAATAGATCATGACAACCACAAGCAACAAGTCAATGAATCTTGCCAAAGGGTTTTCGACAAATAGACCTCCATTTTACACCAGAACCGACTACAACTATTGGAAGATGAGGATGTTGAACTACCTCATCGCCGTTGATGTATAATCATTCAAAGTTATCACTAAAGGCTCCAAAATGCCAATGAAGAAAGATAGCAATGTTGTGGATATTCTGAAACCTCAATCCGAATGGAGTGATGAGGATTACGTGGAAGCCTCCTTCAATGCAAAAGCTCTCAATCACTTCCTTTGTGCAATTGATCGGAGTCAAATCAATAAACTTTCGAAATTCGGAAACACATATGATTTGTGGAAGTCCTTGGAGATTGTGAACAAGAGAACTAGTCAATTCAAAGAATCGAAGATTAATAGACTCATGTGTGAGTTGGATAGCTTCAAGAGGGAAACTGGTGAAGAAATTTAGAAAATGATTTCAAGGTTTACAATGATTGTAAATCAACTTAGTGCTCTAGGGAAAAGCACTGACCCTAGCGATCAAGTGAAGAAAATTCTCAGGTCACTCCTGTTAGGGTTTTGGCGCGAGAGCAGCGGAAGCTCGTGGTTCGGGTGAAATCGTAATTTTAACACTTTTAAAAATTACCGAATAAATTATTCAATATCCAATATGAATAATTTATTCATATTTCACCTAAACATATTTATACGATATCAAATAACGACATAAATAGTTAAGAAATATCGCGAAACTTTTACGAAAATGTTTTTTTTTCCCGTAAAATGGCATAAAACGCGTTTTTGACCGAACCGACCACCCAATGCACATGAGGGATACCCAGATCAGCCCCAACAATACTAGGCAGTTCATGGGCTGCCTGAACAGTGACCAATTCACTCTTTGGGAAGCCGTCACCCGGTTGGCTCAAAAGTCACCCGGTAACGCCATTTTTCACCGTTTTCACTTATTTCAACTCCGAAACAATTTCCGGCAATTGTTCCAATATCCAAAATACATCCAATATATTTATATGAAATAATTTTCATCACCATAAACCTAGTTTTTTCCAGATCTGATCCAGAAACCAAAAATATCAATATTTCATGCTTTAATCCAATTTTCTTAATATTAATCACATTAATCATAACACCAATCCAAGACACCACCAATGAAGCACCCAAAAATAATTCTAGGCATTACAAGAGTGGTCTAACACTCTAGAATGACAACATATCATCAAATGATCAAATTGAACCAATATTACAATAATATCATTCAATTCTGCTTCACACATGCACCAAGCCTTCAATTCCGTCTTCCAAATCAAAAACACCCAAATTCTAAAGTAAAGAAGAAACTCTAGAATATCTCTAGATGCTCAAGAACAAGAAACATGCTTTCTAAGCTTAGGGATATAAAGAATTGCCTTTAATTCTCCTAATTCCTTAAGCTAGTTTCTTGATTTTCTTCACTTTTCTTTCTTGAATCATCAAGCAAATTTGGAGAGTATTTTGAAGATCAAATTCAGCCATAGCTTCCCTTACAAGGGAAAAGAAAAATTTTTCACTTTAAAACATGTAATGACCGACTTTGGAGGGGTAATTTGGTCAATTTCTCAATTTAATTCAATTAAATAAAATCAAGCTTTATGTTAGCAAATCAAATTTGCACACCTAAAGTTTAATTAAAACATGCCACATGTAACCAATAATAATTAAACATTTTTCATAACAATTATGAAAAAGAATATCATTTAATTATTCAAATATTTAACATTTAAATATCTAAATAATTATTTAATATAATAATAATTATATATATATTTTTATTTACATTAAATAACAAATACATATATTAATGGCATGTTTCAAAGTCTCATTTGACAATGAATTAATATGTATCAAATAAAATTTTGTATTAAATACAAATACACATTAACTATTAATTGATCAAAATTCTCTAAAGCATGTGTTTTCGTTTAACTAATTAAACGATTCGAATTAACTTATTTAATCCGATGAAGTATTATGAATAATCTGTATTATTCATAATGCGTTGTCCAAGTGCTCAACGAGTACACTTCATATTGTGGGACTCTCTAAGTTTAGGCTTATCAGTCACGAAATCTAATTTCGTGTCCATAATACACCCACTCATGAATTATGACGACCACAAATAATCTAGCTAAACTATACAAGTCGAGGTCATTGCATACGTATAATCCCTCCGTCACAGGCTATCCATATTATAACTGGGATATAGATAAGAACGTCAAATCCTTATGGTATAATATATTCGACTTTCAAATTTACGATCTCTAAATAACACTCAGAACTCGCTTCCGAAGTTATACCACTGCCATGGATTTACTAGATCTCAAACACGTGTAGGAAACCTTTGCCCTGTACACTGGACGAATTATATCTTGATACGCACTAGATATCATGAGCATCAGTCCACACCCAACAAATAGGCAAATGTCTGATCTAAATAGATCAGTGACGTGACTGCCATCAAAGTGTGGAGGATAACTCATATATCCACTGTGGTAGCTCAAGTCGAAGGATCACTATGCTCGCTTAACTCGAGAAGATTCCTATTGACGTTGGTGTACAATCTATTAGGAAATCTTCAGTGAGTCGTTCATTATTTATCAAATAAACACCTACATGTTGTTCAATATTTATCAAATAAACACCTAAATATCTATACGAGTCTCCCGAGACTCATGGTTCATTGGGATAAACCATCGGACCAAGTCACGATATACGATATGTACTGGTCTCAGCAGATTTTACTAACCGACCCGTGTTAGTAAATCTTGACCATGAATTTTATTTAAGGATATACAACTTATAGTGACGTTTCCCAATGTCAATTACAAACTACATTGTAACTGTGCACTATATTGTAAATCCTAGGGTCTTTGTCTAATATACACGTATCACTAAATCATATTTAGTTTCAATCTAATCATAATTAGATATCTAATCGTAATTAGATCGAATATGTATATAAAAGACAAGAGATGCTACCATTAAATAAGTAACACTATGGAAAAATAAATTGTTCGTATTCATGAATCGGACGTAAATACGATCCAGATTGGCACTCTGAGCACCAACCCTAACAATTTCTCCCACTTACTCTAGTGCCAATCCACGGTATCATATACATATCTAAATGTGTATCACATACTCATGGCCCTCAAGAGCTCACCTAGCACTCAAAAGGTAGGCAACAACAAGTAGGCCCGCTATAATAATTTGAGTTTGTCCAACAAACCCAATCGTTTCCCTTAACCATCATCATTCATATTTTGTAGAACCCAAGTTCTACATCAATATGACTTAGATGCGATATCAATATTTTACTATAGCTATAAAGTTATCTATGTATTTAGAGATCAAATCCATAATACTATGAGACAACTGCAAGCACTGCATTAATATCAAAACTTCTAATCTATAAGGTCACTATGTAACTGCATAAGTCAATACTTCATAAGTTACAACTAATTCCACTAATACAGTAGAATCAATTGTGACACTCCCACTGCATCTTTTCTGACTCTATATGAAATAGACCATCTAATGTCATAATTAGACTCAAAAATAATTTGATCCTAATGGTTGTGGATTATATTCTCCATGAATAAGAAACTCGTTCTTAATATCTCAAAGATAACAAAGAACATGTTTCAAGACACATCCTATGGTCTATAACATATCAAAATAGTTCGTAAAATTACGACTAAATTGATATTTTTAATCGCATATAATATAATATTTATTATGCCATCATCCTATAATGCATAAGATTGACTAAACATTCTAATCAATTTCTCTTTCAACAAAGGAATCATCCTTTATGAAAGATGAATACTATATACAAGAGACACACTAACTGTCAAACAGTTATACTAACTGTCATACATATGGTCTTGTTGTGTCTTTTATTAGATCATATCTAATGCACGACTAATGGGAGTATCTCACAAGTCTCTTATTTTATATCATATATACAACTTTATATCGAATATAACAAAGACTATTCCCACTGTATTCACAGAGAAAAGAAGACTTATGTAAACCTTTTACCTCATAAATATTTTATTATTACATTAATAATGATAATGTCGTTAGGATATACAATACTAGAAAGAAAATTTGTACACTTCCACTGACCCTACTATCAAATAAGTATTCTCTATACTTTGATAAAATCAGACAATCTGACTAAGATCAAAATTAGATAACATAATTTTCGGAAAGCTTATATGAGTCTACAATAGGCTCTATAAGCTAGTATATCAAACTGTGATCTTAGCAGAATACAAACTCCAGGGCCATTCTAGAATGAACTCTTCAAACAAAGAAACCACAACGGATCTCTTATTTGAAGAAACCATTCAGGAACGCCACTTTGCATTCTTTAGCCAAAATACATAGTTTAATATCAACATTAACCAACAAATCTTTAATTGTTCAATCACTGTGACTAGAGACAAGTTTCCTCAGAATCGACAATAAATTGCTGAGTATAACATTTCTCACTGTCATACTATAATGGTTAAACCTTTAATTAGCTCACTTTGCTTTTGCTGCGCAAACAATTTGCATATTTTATGAACAATTCATAACGAAAGCTTAATCAAGATCAAAATTTGATCGTAGTAAGCTATGAACAATCTTAGATCTATGGTTTAATGCTAACTTCCGAAATCGATATCAAATATCGCTCCCACTACAAGTTATAGGATAATTTTTTTTAATAAGAAAACAACAAAACCATTAAGTATCAAATACTTTGTAAATGATTCTGACATCCTATTGAACTTATACGGAAGATGTCTAAGGGTCTTTTCATCTTATTAATTATGTAGTTCCATTTATAGTTTATCACTCTCACATTTGACTTCAATAAGTCAAGTCTTTTCTACAATCGTTAACATCTAATGTTACACACTAAGTAATAAAATAATTTTATTACTCGGGATCGTAGGAAAGATATTCTATCAATTAGAATACAATATTCTATTAAATAGAATAAATGATAAACTGTTACTTGTACCTCTGAGGCGCAAGTACTTTCAATTATATAACCATTATACAAAAGAAAGATTCAAATCTCAAACTTTTCAAGATTCGAATTTTCTACTTATACATATCATATACGTAACTATAAAAACTAATGAAACCTTAATTAAAAGAATGAATTAGTGTAACTGGAGCATATCCCCAAGCGTATTGAAAAACTAATCCGGTAAAACTCAATATCAAACGAATCAAATCATATAAGATTCGATTTCTCCCACTAACCAATTCCATCACGATGAAATCGTAGAAGAATAATATTGAGTAAGAATCATATTCATTAAATAACCTTAGAACTAATTGCCATAAATTCATATGTTTGATCATATCAAACATCTTTGAACAATTCAAAGATTCATGATGAATTTTAAAGATATAGTTTTCAAAACTTCAAATCGAATATCTTTGAACCATTCAAAATATTCTATTCGCGTTTCATCAGAAACATATTGAAAGTTCTCGAACCATTCAAGACGTTCAATAGATATTCTTTTAGAAATACGTAACTAAGTCATGACAACTCATTAACAAAGTTACGAAGTAAAGAAAAATATCCAAGGTAATTTATAATTCATTAAACTACATACATCCAATGTATTAGTTTAATAAATTTATGGTCCAATGACGATCATTGGTTAAATGAGATTTAATCACATCCTGAATACAATATTCATTAAATGGATAAGGATATATGGTGTGATCTTGTATCAGACCATCATTTACCATATAGAATAAGCATCTAATGCTTATGTGATAAAATCTCATAAAACACTGTTCTAAGTTATTTAGTTAACCGAATATTTTTCTTAATGTTTATCTCTTTATCAATGACACTACTAGTCATATTAAAATATGTAACAATTGTTTATAAAGAACAAGTAACTATCCAATAGTCGCAAGTTCTGATATCAAATATAAAAAAACAATCATTAAACACTATTTTAAATAACTGGACGAGAGATTTGGTATCCAATACTTATAGTTGTCGTATTGTGAGAATCAAATTTTCAACACAACTATACACATCTCCTTTCTTAAGCTCTATAATTTGCCTTCAATTATTCATAATAATTGTAAATAATTGATTAGCAAATTGTGTCAAACACGTGACTTCTAAAAGTCACTAAAGCCAAGAAACGTCATTATAAGATAAACAAATACCTAATGGAATTTTCTTAATGCCAGTCAAGAATCTCGAGATATGAACTAATTCACGTCAATTCTAACCGCACAAGAAACTATTCTCTCTGGACAATTATATCCTAAAACAAATATCTATTTAGATTACTTATCGTGACTTAGTAACTAAGTCACTAACCATCTTGATTTTTAAGAAAATCGGAATAACAGTTCCGGATGGTTTAGACTAATCTAACAATATCCAAGTCTACTTACATTCTAGAGCCTATTCTAGAAATTTGCAACCATAAGTGAAGTCAGAAAATATATTCAAATAATATGCATGTAGTGGATAAGAAGTTTAAATTCTATCAACAATATAGAATAAGGAAAACACACAAGCGGCAATTTCCATAATATTACACACTGCTTTAGTTATGATTTTTTAACCCAGCAGTGTCTCCCACTACTTTACGTAATACCGTAATCCCCAGCGGAAAATGAGAATTCAATAATTAAATCGAATTCCATAATGAGAAGTGGACCCCATGAATATATTTCGACTCACAACTTTGACACGATCTCGCCTACGTATATTCATTAGGTAGACAACTCATTTTCAATCACACTCACTGTGACTTCCGATTTTGGTCCTGACCGTTTCTCGTTATGACAGCTTTGGCACGATCACAAGGAGGCGTATCAAAGATTCACTTGCCAATGACAAACTCAAGCTACCGATGTAGTCCTGACAGCTTTGGCACGTTCAGGATTTACACTTTCACTTGAATTTATCTAGTATCAAATATACATCCGGCATCGATAACATTCTATCAACTACACCCTCACTGCTTTTGAACTTTCTCAGATGCAGCCATAGAAAGATACTCATAAACTGTATTGACAAGACGGACCAAGAAACATGCATCCAATACATATCACTCTACTGCCTTATTTAAGCGGGGATATTCATCACGTGGGTTTTACTCTACATCAAATGCATATATTTAATCTAGATAAATTTCACAACATTTTAATTCTACTTGGGAAAACATAACTTAACTTAACCATTAAATTTCCGTTATGTTTCCCGTTAGCGTAGAACTAGAAGTCAAGAAACATCTAAATTACATGCATGTGCAAACATCAAAATTGGATTATATATCATATATCAAGCATGACTAATGTAATGGATGAAGGATCAGACCTGTTCTGATACCATTTTTGTTGGGGTTTTGGCGCGGGCTTAGCAGAAGCTCGCGGTTCAGGTGAAATCATAATTTTAAAACTTTTTGAAATTACCGAATAAATTATTCAATATCGAATATGATTAAATTATTCATATTTCACCTAAACATATTTATTAGATATCAAATAACGACATAAATAGTTAAGAAAAATCGCGAATTTTTTACGAAAATATTTTTCCGCAAAATGGCATAAAACACGTTTTTGACCGAACCGACCACCCAATGCACATGAGGGCAGCCCAGATCAGCCCCAACAATACTAGGACAGTTTATGGGCTGCCCGAACAGTGACCAATTCACTGTTTGGGCAGCCGTCACCCGATTGGCTCAAAAGTCACCTGGTAACGCCGTTTTCACTTATTTCAACTCCGAAACAATTTCTGGAAATTATTCCAATACCCAAAATACTTCCAATATATTTATATGACATAATTTTCATCACCACAAACCCATTTTTTCCAGATCTGATCCAGAAACCAAAAATATCAATATTTCATGCTTTAATCCAATTTTCTTAATATTAATCACATTAATCATAACACCAATCCAAGACACCACCAATGAAGCACCCAAGAATAATTCTAGGCATTACAAGAGTGGTCATAACACTCTAGAATGACAACATATCATCAAATGATCAAATTGAACCAATATTAGTTTAATATCACTCAATTATGCTTCACACATGCACCAAGCCTTCAATTCCATCTTCCAAATCAAAAACACCCAAATTCTAAAGTAAAGAAGAAACCCTAGAATATCTCTAGATGCTCAAGAACAAGAAACATGTTTTCTAAGCTTAGGGATATAAAGAATTGCCTTTAATTCTCCTAATTCCTTAAGCTAGTTTCTTGATTTTCTTCACTTTTCTTTCTTGAATCATCAAGAAAATTTGGAGAGTATTTTGAAGATCAAATTCAGCCATAGCTTCCCTTACAAGGGAAAAGAAAAATTTTTCACTTTAAAACATGTAATGACCGACTTTGGAGGGGTAATTTGGTCAATTTCCCAATTTAATTCAATTAAATAAAATCAAGCTTTATGTTAGCAAATCAAATTTGCACACCTAAAGTTTAATTAAAACATGCCACATGTAACCAATAATAATTAAACATTTTTCATAACAATTATGAAAAAAAAATCATTTAATTATTCAAATATTTAATATTTAAATATCCAAATAATTAATTAATATAATAATAATTATATATATATTTTTATTTACATTAAATAACAAATACATATATTAATGACATGTTTCAAAGTCTCATTTGACAATGAATTAATATGTATCAAATCAAATTTTGTATCAAATACAAATACACATTAATTATTAATTGACCAAAATTCTCTAAAGCATGTGTTTTCGTTTAACTAATTAAACGATTCGAATTAACTCATTTAATCCGATGAAGTATTATGAATAATCTGTATTATTCATAACGCATTGTCCAAGTGCTCAACGAGTACACTTCATATTGTGGGACTCTCTAAGTTTAGGCTTATCCGTCACAAAATCTAATTTCGTGTCCATAATACACCCACTCATGAATTATGACAACCACAAATAATCTAGCTAAACTATACAAGTCGAGGTCATTGTATATGTATAATCCCTCCGTCACAGGCTATCCATATTATACCTGAGATATAGATAAGAACGTCAAATCCTTATGGTATAATATAGTCGACTTTCAAATTTACAATCTCTAAATAACACTCAAAACTCGCTTCCGAACAAACACGTGTAGGAAACCTTTGCCCTATACACAAGACTGACGAATTCTATTTTGTTACGCACTGGATATCCCGAGCATCAGTCCACACCCAACGAACAAGCGGAGGTCTGAACTAAATAGATCGGTGACGTGACTGCCATCAAAGTGTGGAGGATAACTCATATATCCACTATGGTATCTCAAGTCGAATGACCAATATGCTCGTTCAACTCGAGAAGATTCCTATTGACGTTGTGTACCATCTATTAGGAAATCTTCAGTGAGTCATTCAGTATTTATCAAATAAATACCTACATGTCCTTACGAGTCTCCCGAGACTCATGGTTCATTGGGATAAACCATCGGACCAAGTCAAGATATACGACATGTACTGATCTCAGCGGATTTTACTAATAGATGATGAGTGGTAAATATATCACTTTTTCCCACTCATTTAGCCTAATGTTTTGTATTGTTTCTCGAGTTTTATGAACGTTTTGATGTGTTTTGTTGTTATTTTACAGATAAATAAAGTTTGGAAAACATTGGAGGCAATTTGGGGCAAAAACGGACAAAAATACGGCAACATGGATAATTTCATCTTTTACGCGTCGCGACGTTGAAGGCCTGCGCGTCGCGACGCCCAGCATGCGCCGGACTTGCTAACTTGCACCTTGTGCCACGTGTCGAAATCTGATTGGTCAAAACTTGCTAACGTGCGCCAATCATGCTAACGTGCGCCGTGCCAAGTGTCACTATCACAACGGTTCTGCTAACATGCGCCGGCCGCCACGTGTCAACATCTCATTAGACCAAACCAAGCGCGTACCATGTGTCATCTCACTATTGGACCGAATTATTGACGAATCAAGTGCTGCCATGTGTCAAGCTGCTATTGGACCGAAATTCCCACCTATCAGCGCCTGCCACGTGTCGCCCTGCTATTCGACCACATCGCCAGCCAACCACAGCGTGACACGTGGCTCAATTATTGCTGCCGACAGACGCGTGGTCAACCCGCGTGGACTCTGCGTGGACTGTTGCCAGCGTCACGACTCTAGTGCATTTCCAGCGTCGCGACGCTGGACCAAAATATGCCTATAAAAGGAGGCCGCCAGATTCATTTTTCTTCATGCTTTCCTTGGAGAATTCTCTCTGATTTTATAGGAAGCATCTATTTTTGTATATATAAATAATATTTTTAATTTATGTCTTTTAATTTTCAGTAATAGTAGTTCTCTTCTTCTACCTTTCTTTAATGTTTAGTAGTTAATTTTCCGCTGGGGTAAAAGGAGAAACCTTTAATATAATTATTTAGGTAAATCTCAATTAATTATAATATTTAATTTATAATTTAACCGGATTAATTAATGTCAGACTTTATTACCGCCTTATGGCTGGTTTAAATATAATTACCTTACCGCCTATATGGCTGGTCTTTATGTGACAGATATTACCGCCTATATGGCTGGTGTAATTGGACTAAATGAATTACCGCCTATATGGATGGTTTTAAATGTTTAATATTATTAATTCCTGAGAAAGCAGAATATAAAATAATTTATATATTATAATAAGTGAGATTCCTAGATAAGAAATATTAATTGTGCATCCTCTAACCCCAACATTTTATTTTTATTCTAGGGAAGTTATGAAACACAATACACACACTTAATAATTGATTTTCTTTTTATGGGTAGTTCTTTAGTTTGTTTATTGAGTCTTAAGCTTAATGCTTCTTGTTGTCTGATCACCAATAAGATTGATATGGTAAACTTAAAATGAACTAGACATAGGGATTTTAGGTTTCAGCCTTAGATTCATAGCTCACGTCTTCCTTGAGGATAGATAACCCTTTAATAGATTTCCTTACAGGATAGGAATATACCTGTCGGGCGTGGGTAACCATAATTGGAACTTAATCTTAATGAATCCAGGTAATTTGGTTGACATAGGAATATGGTTCAATTGGGTTATACTGGGTATTTGCGTCTGACCATCGGAAGAGGCTTTCACATATCATCGTGTTCCAGGTTAACAAATTAATTTATTACACATAAATAAGAGAATCAATTCATCTTTATAACAATATTGTGTGGAGTCACGACCCTAGATCCTTTGAGTCTTTTTATTTATTTTCCTTAGTATTTTCTTTTGTTTATTTTATTTTTATTAAGAAATTCCACATTCAACCAACCAAAGCAATCAATTCCCTTCTCCCTTTAATTAGATACTTGTAAATAAATAGTATTAATAATTAATAACAACAGTAGAAATTAAGTCCTCGTGGGATCGATATTTTTATACTACTTGAACGATACGTGCGCTTGCGTTATACGCGTGTGTTTGCACCGGTCAATAGACCCGTGTTAGTAAATCTTGACCATGAACTTTATTTGAGGATATACAATTTATAGTGATGCTTCCCAATGTCAATTACAAACTACGTTGTAACTGCACACTACATTGTAAATCCTAGGGTATTTGTCTAATATACACGTATCACTAAATCAGATTTAGTTTCAATCTAATCATAATTAGATATCTAATCGTAATTAGATCGAATATGTATATAAAAGACAAGAGGTGCTACCATTAAATAAGTAACATTATGGAAAAAAAATTGTTCGTATTCATGAATCATACATAAATACGATCCGGATTCGCACTCCGAGCACCAACCCTAACAACTCCCTTAGGAATATAAAAGTTGTACTTCCTCCATCAAAGAAGCA
Organism: Zanthoxylum bungeanum; assembly: GCA_019454045.1. Lineage (NCBI taxonomy): Eukaryota > Viridiplantae > Streptophyta > Magnoliopsida > Sapindales > Rutaceae > Zanthoxylum > Zanthoxylum bungeanum. The sequence goes on from SKCR01003754.1 coordinate 126,118, forward strand.
AACAATATGAACACTTTGAAGTTGGATGACTTGGTGGGGAAATTGTTGGAGTATAAGATGGAATTTAAGATGGATTTGAAGGAAGAAGAAGAGAAAAAAAGAAGAAAGAATCTAGCCTTAAAATCAAGTGCTAAAAGAGATGATAGTGAAAACTCTAGTGATGGTGAAGAGAGTGATGAGGATGTAGCACTTCTCACAAGAAATTTCAAGAAGTTCCTAAAAAATAAAAAGTTCACCAAAGGAAAGTTTAGAAAAGAAGAGAAGAAGGAAGATGAAAGGCCATGGAGATATAATAAGGGACAAATCACTTGCTTTGAGTGCAAGAAACCATGTCACAAAGTTATCAATTGTCCTATGAAGAGATTCAATGGAAAGCTAAAAAATAAGGCAATGAAGGCCACTTGGAGTGATAGTGATTCAAGTTCATCGGATGAAGAATATGCAAATGAGACAACCAACCTTGCCTTTATGGCAATTAAGGATGATGACTTCTTCATTGATAGTGAAGAAGAAAAGATACACGATTCCTCCAATTATGATGAAATGCTTGATACATTCAATGAATTGCAGGACTTATATGATTCATTACTAAAGAAACATAAATTAGTCAAAAAAAAAGCATTCATTACTATTAAATGATCATGCATTAATTATTGAGAAAAATAAAATGCATGAAAAAGAAATTGCATGTTTAAAAGACGAAATGCTAAAATTAAAAAGAGCATATCAAGCATGTCATCTAGCTCAAATACATGTGATTGCGAATCTATAATAAATGAAAATGTTGCATTGAATAAAATGATTGTAGATTTGTAAAATATTGTGGCAAAATTCACTTTGGGAGAGAAAAACTTAATATGCTAATTGGATCCCAAAGATGTATATTCAATAAAGAAGGTTTTTGATATAAGCCTTACAACAAAAGACCATATTTGAAAAATCACTTTGTTAAGGCTTCCACCTCTTATATACATGTTACCTTTGATGCAAATATTACTTGTCATACATGCAATAGGAAAGGACATAAGATAAATGATTGCATATATAAGAAAGAAAATGTGAGGGATGCATGGGTTCTAAAAGGAAACAAAACTAACCACCAAGGACCAAGAAACTTTGGTACCTAAAAATATATGATCCTGATTGAATAGGTGAGGAAGAATAGGATTAAAGGAAAATGGTTCATCGATAGTGGATGCTCAAGGCATATGACGGGGACTACTCAAAACTTTCTCTTTCATTTGCATCAAGGATGGTGGATCCGTCATATTTGGTGATAACAGTAAAGGTGAAATCCTTGGTTATGGAAACGTTGGTACCGGTTCCTATTGGGATCAGGCGTAGCGGAAGCACGCAGTTCAGGCGAAATCATAATTTTAAAACTTTTAAAGTTACCGAATAAATTATTCGATATCGTATATCTATAATTTATTCATATTTCACCCAAATAAATTATTCGATATCAAATAACGACATAAATAGTTAAGAAACATTGCAAAACTTTTACGAAAACGTTTTTCCGTAAAATGTCATAAAACGTATTTGTGACTGAACCGACCACGCAATGCACATGGGGGCTGCCCAGGTCAGCCCCAAGAGTAATAGGGCAGTTCATGGGCTGCCCGAACAATGACCAATTCACTGTTTGGGCAGCCGTCATCCGGTTGGCTCAAAAGTAACCCGATAACGCCGTTTTTTGCCATTTTCACTTATTTCAACTCCGAAATAATTTTCGGCAATTATGCTAAATCATCATCCAAATGAAAATGCCCCAATTTTTAGAAACTAAAAGAAACCCTACAACTATTGTAGAAGCTCAAGAACATCAAAAATAATTTTTCAAGCTAAAGAAAATCAAAACTTACCTCACAAAACTTCAAAATCCCTAAGCTTGTTCTTGATGATTGCTTTTTTTTTTTGAAATTTGGAAGCCATTTTTGTTGGCTTGATTCGGCATCACCATAGCCCAAAGGAAAAAGAAAAACTTTTTTTTTTGGGCCAAAAGTGGCGTGAATTCATTAGAAAGAAAAGTCAATTCTTCCTTTTATATATCCAAAACAAAGAAAAACTTTTTCTTAGCTTTTTGTAAAAGTGGCGTGAGTGGTGGGTCATATTTTTGGTCAAATTTGTTTAATTTTAATCATATTAAAATACTAGGTGATAAAACCAACACCTGGCTTAATAAAAACATATATTACTTTAATATATATTAGACAACAAATAGGCTTGTTACACTTGTAAAGTAAAAAAGTAAATTGTCTAATTCATTAATTAGATAAATTATTTATTTACCTTTAAAGTGTCATGCCATCATTTATTAATAAATGTGTATCTAATCTAATTATGTATCAAATACAAATAGACATTAAAACGAACAAAATATTTCCGGCATGTGTAAATTCTTTTACGATTAAACGATTCGAATTAACTAATTTAATCTGATAAAATATTATGAATAATCAATATTATTCATAACGCGTTGCCATAGTGCTCAACGAGTACACTTCATATTATGAGACTTTCTCTAAGTTTAGGTATATCTGTCACGAAATCCAATTTCATGTCCATAATTTATCCACTTGTAAATTATGACGACCACAGATAATCTCGCTGAACTATGCAAGTCGAGGTCATCACATACACATAATCCCTCCATCACAAGCTATCCGGATATAGATTAGAACGTCAAATCCCTAAGGTATAATATAGTCGACTTATAAATTTACGATCTCTAAATAACACTCGAAACTCGCTTATGAAGTTATACCACGACCATGGATTTACTAGATCGCAAACACGTGTAGAAAACATTTGCCCTGTATAGAGGACTAACAGATTCTATCTTGAAACGCACTAGATATAAATAGATCGGTGACGTGACTGCCATCAAAGTGTGGAGGATAATTCATATATCCACTATGGTATCTCAAGTCGAAGGACCACTATGCTCGCTCAACTCGAGAAGATTCCTATTGACGTTGGTGTACCATATATTAGGAAATCTTCAGTGAGTCGTTCAATGTTTATCAAATAAACACCTACATGTCTATACGAGTCTCCCGAGACTCGAGAAGATTCCTATTGACGCTGAAGGCCTGCGCGTCGCGACGCCCAGCATGCGCCGGACTTGCTAACTTGCGCCTTGTGCCACGTGTCGAAATCTGATTGGTCAAAACTTGCTAACGTGCGCCAATCATGCTAACGTGCGCCGTGCCAAGTGTCACTATCACAACGGTTCTGCTAACATGCGCCGGCCGCCACGTGTCAACATCTCATTAGAACAAACCAAGCGCGTACCATGTGTCATCTCACTATTGGACCGAATTATTGACGAATCAGGTGCTGCCACGTGTCAAGCCGCTATTGGACCGAAATTCCCACCTATCAGCGCCTGCCACGTGTCGCCCTGCTATTCGACCACATCGCCAGCCAACCACAGCGTGACACGTGGCTCAATTATTGCTGCCGACAGACGCGTGGTCAACCCGCGTGGACTGTTGCCAGCGTCGCGACTCTAGTGCATTTCCAGCGTCGCGACGCTGGACCAAAATATGCCTATAAAAGGAGGCCGCCAGATTCATTTTTCTTCATGCTTTCCTTGGAGAATTCTCTCTGATTTTATAGGAAGCATCTTGTATATATAAATAATATTTTAATTTATGTCTTTTAATTTTCAGTAATAGTAGTTCTCTTCTTCTACCTTTCTTTAATGTTTAGTAGTTAATTTTCCGCTGGGGTAAAAGGTGAAACCTTTAATATAATTATTTAGGTAAATCTCACTTAATTATAATATTTAATTTATAATTTAACCGGATTAATTAATGTCAGACTTTATTACCGCCTATATGGCTGGTTTAAATATAAATTACCTTACCGCCTATATGGCTGGTCTTTATGTGACATATAATTACCGCCTATATGGCTGGTGTAATTGGACTAAATGAATTACCGCATATATGGATGGTTTTAAATGTTTAATATTATTAATTCCTGAGAAAGCAGAATATAAAATAATTTATATATTATAATAAGTGAGATTCCTAGATAAGAAATATTAATTGTGGATCCCCTAACCCCAACATTTTATTTTTATTCTAGGGAAGTGATGAAACACAATACACACACTTAATAATTGATTTTCTTTTTATGGGTAGTTCTTTAGTTTGTTATTGAGTCTTAAGCTTAATGCTTCTTGTTGTCTGATCACTAATAAGATTGATATGGTAAACTTAAAATGAACTAGACATAGGGATTTTAGGTTTCAGCCTTAGATTCAATAGCTCACGATCTTCCTTGAGGATAGATAACCCTTTAATAGATTTCCTTACAGGATAGGAATATACCTGTCGGGCGTGGGTAGCCATAATTGGAACTTAATCTTAATGAATCCAGGTAATTTGGTTGACATAGGAATATGGTTTAATTGGGTTATACTGGGTATTTGCGTCTGACCATCGGAAGAGGCTTTCACATATCATCGTGTTCCAGGTTAACAAATTAATTTATTACACATAAATAAGAGAATCAATTCATCTTTATAACAATATTGTGTGGAGTCACGACCCTAGATCCTTTGAGTCTTTTTATTTATTTTCCTTAGTATTTTCTTTTGTTTATTTTATTTTTATTAAGCAATTCCACATTCAACCAACCAAAGCAATCAATTCCCTTCTCCCTATAATTAGATACTTGTAAATAAATAGTATTAATAATTAATAACAACAGTAGAAATTAAGTCCTCGTGGGATTGATATTTTTATACTACTTGAACGATATGTGCGCTTGCGTTATACGCGTGTGTTTGCACCGGTCAAGTTTTTGGCGCCGTTGCCGGGGACTTATTTTTCTTGAGTTATTAATTTTGAAGCTATCCAATTTACTTGTATCTAATTTTCTTTATTTTATCTGTAATTTTTATTTTTTTCTTTTATTTCAGGTGGTTGAAAAATGGAACACTACTGGGAGATTGAGAGATTACGAGCTTTACAAGAAGATACACCCCACATTTGGGAGCAACAGTCCGGTTTTCTGAGGCCTGTTGTACAGCCCAACGACTATCACTGGATGCCAGAACCAAGTAATACTACATTTGCTCAACATAACTCAATGTGGAGATGTGACATATGTAATGGTAACCACCCAAGTGATTATTGCGAGTACAACTACAATCCAGGGTGGCAGAGCTATCAAAATCATTCATGGTATGAATAACCATCACATTTCACAGAGCCACATTTTTCATCTTATCCACCATCCATATTTGATCTTCATCAAGAACCAGAACCATCCGAGGAAGATCAATTGATTCACATGTTCAAAGAACAGGCAGCTCGATTTGATGCACAAGTTCAGAGTAACGCAGAATCCATACAGAGAATGACAGATCAGATCAGAAAATTAATAGAAAACCAGAACTACATACCTCAAGAACCAGTTTCAGATGACACTGATGAAGCCTTCGAGTACCAATCATTTCACAATGACACGTAAACAGAGGAGGAGGCTGAGCAGTATCAACAACCAGAGGTATCAGTTCAGGAGCCCGAACCGACAAAGTCTCAATTTGACTTTTATTACTCCGATTCTGACGAGGATGAAGCTGATCTATTTGTACCAACTGCACCAACAACGGAGGATCAAACTTTCAATCCTCAAAATGAAGATCTTGGAGCATGTTTTACCATGATGTTCGAAGAAGATCTTCTTGAACCATCCAATCCAGTCATATCAGAGGATGAAGACCTAAAATCTGACATTTCTTTACATCCTTAGGTTGACAATTTTGAAGCATGTATTTCACAGATGACATATGAAGAGCTGAATGCAGAAATTTTACAATACATCTGTGAAGAAAATGTGGAACAAGAAGCAGAGCAAATGGAGGAGCAAATGTCTGACCTTAATAAAGATCCAGAGCATTCAGGAGAAACATCGCTGTTTTGGGGAGTACAAATCAAAGATATCGCCCAGAAGCTTGATAGAATGGAACTTCCATTCCAAGTCAAGCATCATACGAGACCTCCTGATTTTCTTTCTTTCTTTGCAGGAACCACTGGAACAACAAGGAATAAAAAGGTGGCACAAGCACTAAATAAGACAAAACTCTTTTTGCCATTTTACCGTTGGAAGAGACCATTCAAAAGCAACGCTCACGGGATTGTCTTTAATCAGACATCCAAAACGACGCTGAAACCTCCGTAACAGATGAATTTCAGTCACGTCTGGCTGAAGACGTAAAATTTAGCGCTAGCAGGGAGGCAACCCATGCAATTTATTGTCATTTGTTTTCATATTTTGTGTGAACTTTTTAATTTTGTGTGTTATTTTTGTAGGGAAAGGCACAAACGAAGCATTTTAAGACAGAAGGAATTGTGTTTGGCAATCAAAGATGAGAAACAATTCATTAGCGATGGCTGAATAAGGAATGAAATCTTGAGACACATTCTAATGAATTTATACTAAGCGAGTGGCGTATTGCGTACATAATTCCGTTGCCTTAATTATTGCTTTGATTCGCTTTTCTGTTGTAATTATCTTTATTTTCGTAGACAGGATCCAGACTTTTTGACCTTTCACGATTTTCTTTTGTTGTTTAGCTAACAATCGTCCTTTGGAAGATACTTGTGCTATTATTACTCACCCTTTTTTAGGTACTATAAATTCAGCCCGTCATTGCATTTATTGAAGGCATCCAGAGTTGAAAAAGAAATACATAAAAAAATGGAAGCCACTTCAAGAAGACGAGTTAAAAAAACATATGTGTGTTTTGCGATAGTAGTGTTGGTGTTAAGCCACAATACATAGAAGCAGCACAGGAATTAGGTCGAGTCTTAGCTGCAAGGAATATGCACTTAATTTATGGCGGAGGAAATCTTGGACTTATGGGGATCGTTTCAAAGGCTGTACAGGAAGGAGGCAGTCATGTTTTGGGAATCGTCCCAAAACCCTTGGCAGAGGCAAATCTTATTGGATCATCAAACGGAGAGGAACTGATCGTACCAGGTATGTCTAAACGACTGGTAGAAATGATTAACCGTGCTGATGCTTTTATCGCTTTGCCAGATGGCTTGGGTACATTGGAGGAAATTTTTATAGTTCTATCTTGGGCGAACCTGAACATACACCAGAAACCGCTTGGACTGCTTAACGTTGATGGATTTTATGATTTTCTTTGTGTGTTTCTTGATGATGCCCGGAGAAATGGGTTCGTGTCAAAACCTATGAAAGAACTCCTCTTCACCGCCAGAACTGCTCCGGATCTAATAGACCAACTCATAGCCTATGAACCACAAGTTGACCCTATCCTTTCAAAGATAAATTGGTCCGAGGACGATCGTGGTAAGAGGCGTCGTGTTAATCTGGATCTTAACCTTTAAATTCCTGTAAATTTTCAGCTAACCAGGTATTATTTTCTAAACTCTTCTCCATCTGTTTAAGACATTGGGGACAATGTCTCATTTAGGTTTGGGGGAGGAAATTAGTTGATTAATACCTTGTTTTTAGTTTGTGTGTTATTAGTCCTAAAATTTTTCGGAAAAAAAAAAATTGGAAAATTTTCAAAAATTTACAAAAATATTTTGCATTTTTTTGTGTTTTTATTTTGACTAAAAATGTGAAATTGGTAATAGATAGCCGAGTAAGGAGTTTCCACTCCTGAGACGTATCTCAAACCTATTTCGAAACAAGTTAATTTTTGTTTATTTCATTTTGAATTATTTAATTTGTAAAGTCTCCATAAAACTGACTAAAATGAATCTTCATATGCTCAGTTGACAGGTATTATCAACATACATGGAAACATACGGACATGAGCTAAAATTGAAAAGTTTGTAATATTCAGTGCTCTAGTTTAATCAGAAGAAACATCTCAAAAAGCAAAAAAAAAAAAAAAAAATCCGAGATCCGAGTTATTAAATCTGTAAGGGTGTTTCAACACATAGTGCCCTAAAACCAACTGGTTTGGGAGTCACTGACCCAAAGCTCGCTACATGGATCAAAGATGCTGCAAAAATATGTATATATGAAGTCTGAGTAATTAAGTTCGTAGGGGTGTCTTAACACCTGGTGCCCTAAAGCCAACTGGTTTAGGAGTCACCGACCCAACACTCGCTACATAGACGGAAGGTATTGTATATAAATAAAAAATAGAGAAAAATCAAAGAAAAAATCAGAAAAATCAGAAAAATTATTCCATTGCTACAAAAAAGGTGTGAAATCTGATAGAACTTTAGGACAAAAATATTACTCTCTTATCAACTGCACTTATGACTGTTGTGGGCAAAAATGAGTTGATTAATATTTTGTTGGCTGTGTATATGGAGAATGGTAAATATAATCGGAGAATTTACTTATTCAGTAATTTAGAAAGAAACAAAACAACTAATAACTTGGAGTAGAAATTTCACCTGATTAGTCACTAACTTCTTTATTCTCTTTTCGCTTGTCTTTTTGCTTTTGTACTACCTTTTTACTTTTGTAAAATATTTGTGGGTATCATTGCTGTAAACCCTCACGAGACTACAACTCGTCCACTAGGGACACCTAGGGATTTAAAGGCTTGTTGCATACGCTAAATGCAACCGTGATGTCTACGAAAGTGGCTTAGTTAATTTTATTTTCATGTTATTTTATTTTATGTTTTGCTCGAGGACTAGTAAAATGTTAGGTTTGGGGGTGTGATGAGTGGTAAATATATCACTTTTTCCCACTCATTTAGCCTAATGTTTTGTATTGTTTCTCGAGTTTTATGAACGTTTTGATGTGTTTTGTTGTTATTTTGCAGATAAATAAAGTTTGGAAAACATTGGAGGCAATTTGGGGCAAAAACGGACAAAAATGCGGCAACAGGGATATTTTCGTCTTTTACGCGTCGCGACGCTGAAGGCCTGCGCGTCGCGACGCCCAGCATGCGCCGGACTTGCTAACTTGCGCCTTGTGCCACGTGTCGAAATCTGATTGGTCAAAACTTGCTAACGTGCGCCAATCATGCTAACGTGCGCCGTGCCACGTGTCACCATCACAACGGTTCTGCTAACATGCGCCGGCCGCCACGTGTCAACATCTCATTAGACCAAACCAAGCGCGTACCATGTGTCATCTCACTATTGGACCGAATTATTGATGAATCAGGTGCTGTGCTGCCACGTGTCAAGCCGCTATTGGACCGAAATTCCCACTTATCAACGCCTGCCACGTGTCGCCCTGCTATTCGACCACATCGCCAGCCAACCACAGCGTGACACGTGGCTCAATTATTGTTGCCGACAGACGCGTGGTCAACCCACGTGGACTGTTGCCAGCGTCGCGACTCTAGTGCATTTCCAGCGTCGCGACGCTGGACCAAAATATGCCTATAAAAGGAGGCCGCCAGATTCATTTTTCTTCATGCTTTCCTTGGAGAATTCTCTCTGATTTTATAGGAAGCATCTATTTTTGTATATATAAATAATATTTTTAATTTATGTCTTTTAATTTTCAGTAATAGTAGTTCTCTTCTTCTACCTTTCTTTAATGTTTAGTAGTTAATTTTCCGCTGGGGTAAAAGGTGAAACCTTTAATATAATTATTTATTTAAATCTCACTTAATTATAATATTTAATTTATAATTTAACCGGATTAATTAATGTCAGACTTTATTACCGCCTATATGGCTGGTTTAAATATAAATTACCTTACCGCATATATGGCTGGTCTTTATGTGACAGATAATTACCGCCTATATGGCTGGTGTAATTGGACTAAATGGATTACCGCCTATATGGATGGTTTTAAATGTTTAATATTATTAATTCCTGAGAAAGCAGAATATAAAATAATTTATATATTATAATAAGTGAGATTCCTAGATAAGAAATATTAATTGTGGATCCTGTAACCCCAGCATTTTATTTTTATTCTAGGGAAGTGATGAAACACAATACACACACTTAATAATTGATTTTCTTTTTATGGTTAGTTCTTTAGTTCGTTTATTGAGTCTTAAGCTTAATGCTTCTTGTTGTCTGATCACCAATAAGATTGATATGGTAAACTTAAAATGAACTAGACATAGGGATTTTAGGTTTCAGCCTTAGATTCAATAGCTCACGATCTTCCTTGAGGATAGATAACCCTTTAATAGATTTCCTTACAGGATAGGAATATACCTGTCGGGCGTGGGTAGCCATAATTGGAACTTAATCTTAATGAATCCAGGTAATTTGGTTGACATATGAATATGGTTCAATTGGGTTATACTGGGTATTTGAGTCTGACCATCGGAAGAGGCTTTCACATATCATCGTGTTCCACGTTAACAAATTAATTTATTACACATAAATAAGAGAATCAATTCATCTTTATAACAATATTGTGTGGAGTCACGACCCTAGATCCTTTGAGTCTTTTTATTTATTTTCCTTAGTATTTTCTTTTGTTTATTTTATTTTTATTAAGAAATTCCACATTCAACCAACCAAAGCAATCAATTCCATTCTCCCTTTAATTAGATACTTGTAAATAAATAGTATTAATAATTAATAACAACAGTAGAAATTAAGTCCTCGTGGGATCGATATTTTTATACTACTTGAACGATACGTGCGCTTGTGTTATACGCGTGTGTTTGCACCGGTCAATAGACCCGTGTAAGTAAATCTTGACCATGAACTTTATTTAAGGATATACAATTTATAGTGATGCTTCCCAATGTCAATTACAATCTACGTTGTAACTGCACACTACATTGTAAATCCTAGGGTCTTTGTCTAATATACACGTATCACTAAATCAGATTTAGTTTCAATCTAATCATAATTATATATCTAATCGTAATTAGATCGAATATGTATATAAAAGACAAGAGGTGCTACCATTAAATAAGTAACATTATGGAAAAAGAAATTGTTCGTATTCATGAATCATACATAAATACGATCCAGATTCGCACTCCGAGCACCAACCCTAACAACTCCCTTAGGAATATAAAAGTTGTACTTCCTCCATCAAAGAAGCAAACAATATGAACACTTTGAAGTTGGATGACTTGGTGGGGAAATTGTTGGAGTATAAGATGGAATTTAAGATGGATTTGAAGGAAGAAGAAGAGAAAAAAAGAAGAAAGAATCTAGCCTTAAAATCAAGTGCTAAAAGAGATGATAGTGAAAACTCTAGTGATGGTGAAGAGAGTGATGAGGATGTAGCACTTCTCACAAGAAATTTCAAGAAGTTCCTAAAAAATAAAAAGTTCACCAAAGGAAAGTTTAGAAAAGAAGAGAAGAAGGAAGATGAAAGGCCATGGAGATATAATAAGGGACAAATCACTTGCTTTGAGTGCAAGAAACCATGTCACAAAGTTATCAATTGTCATATGAAGAGATTCAATGGAAAGCTAAAAAAGAAGGCAATGAAGGCCACTTGGAGTGATAGTGATTCAAGTTCATTGGATGAAGAATATGCAAATGAGACAACCAACCTTGCCTTTATGGCAATTAAGGATGATGACTTCTTCATTGATAGTGAAGAAGAAAAGATACACGATTCCTCCAATTATGATGAAATGCTTGATACATTCAATGAATTGCAGGACTTATATGATTCATTACTAAAGAAACATAAATTAGTCAAAAAAAAGCATTCATTACTATTAAATGATCATGCATTAATTATTGAGAAAAATAAAATGCATGAAAAAGAAATTGCATGTTTAAAAGACGAAATGCTAAAATTAAAAAGAGCATATCAAGCATGTCATCTAGCTCAAATACATGTGATTGCGAATCTATAATAAATGAAAATGTTGCATTGAATAAAATGATTGTAGATTTGTAAAATATTGTGGCAAAATTCACTTTGGGAGAGAAAAACTTTAATATGCTAATTGGATCCCAATGATGTATATTCAATAAAGAAGGTTTTTGATATAAGCCTTACAACAAAAGACCATATTTGAAAAATCACTTTGTTAAGGCTTCCACCTCTTATATACATGTTACCTTTGATGCAAATATTACTTGTCATACATGCAATAGGAAAGGACATAAGATAAATGATTGCATATATAAGAAAGAAAATGTGAGGGATGCATGGGTTCTAAAAGGAAACAAAACTAACCACCAAGGACCAAGAAACTTTCGGTACCTAAAAGTATATGATCCTGATTGAATAGGTGAGGAAGAATAGGATTAAAGGAAAATGGTTCATCGATAGTGGATGCTCAAGGCATATGACGGGGGACTACTCAAAACTTTCTTCTTTCATTTGCATCAAGGATGGTGGATCCGTCATATTTGGTGATAACAGTAAAGGTGAAATCCTTGGTTATGGAAACGTTGGTACCGTTTCCTATTGGGATCAGGCGTAGCGGAAGCACGCAGTTCAGGCGAAATCATAATTTTAAAACTTTTAAAGTTACCGAATAAATTATTCGATATCGTATATCTATAATTTATTCATATTTCACCCAAATAAATTATTCGATATCAAATAACGACATAAATAGTTAAGAAACATTGCAAAACTTTTACGAAAACGTTTTTCCGTAAAATGGCATAAAACGTATTTGTGACTGAACCGACCACGCAATGCACATGGGGGCTGCCCAGGTCAGCCCCAAGAGTAATATGGCAGTTCATGGGCTGCCCGAACAGTGACCAATTCACTGTTTGGGCAGCCGTCATCCAGTTGGCTCAAAAGTAACCCGATAACGCCGTTTTTCGCCATTTTCACTTATTTCAACTCCGAAATAATTTCCGGCAATTATGCTAAATCATCATCCAAATGAAAATGCCCCAATTTTTAGAAACTAAAAGAAACCCTACAACTATTGTAGAAGCTCAAGAACATCAAAAATAATTTTTCAAGCTAAAGAAAATCAAAACTTACCTCACAAAACTTCAAAATCCCTAAGCTTGTTCTTGATGATTGCTTTTTTTTTTTTTGAAATTTGGAAGCCATTTTTGTTGGCTTGATTCGGCATCACCATAGCCCAAAGGAAAAAGAAAAACTTTTTTTTTGGGCCAAAAGTGGCGTGAATTCATTAGAAAGAAAAGTCAATTCTTCCTTTTATATATCAAAAACAAAGAAAAACTTTTTCTTAGCTTTTTGTAAAAGTGGCGTGAGTGGTGGGTCATATTTTTGGTCAAATTTGTTTAATTTTAATCATATTAAAATACTAGGTGATAAAACCAACACCTGGCTTAATAAAAACATATATTACTTTAATATATATTAGACAACAAATAGGCTTGTTACACTTGTAAAGTAAAAAAGTAAATTGTCTAATTCATTAATTAGATAAATTATTTATTTACCTTTAAAGTGTCATGCCTGTTAGGTTTTATCTAGGTCCCAAGATCATACAAGCAATGAAATCATGTGTGAACACATCAACGGAGGTAGCGGAATACTCACATCGATCGGTTGAGACGATTTGAATTCGAATGAAGCCAAAACTCCACTGCCTTGGTCACGCTTACTGCTGCAGAATTGCTCACTGTTTTGGGCAGTTTTGGATCCAACTTTGAAGCTCCAAACTTCGTCGAATGGATCCCGACTCATGGGTGAACCTCCCTACCACCTTCGCATATCTCGTAGTGTGCTAGCACTTGCGGTTTTTGCCACAAAAACCCAACTCTTGCCTCCCTCATGCTCACGGTTTTGTGTGAAACCAGTGAGTGTTTTTGCCCAAAATGGGCGTGAGTTGGAAGAAAGAAAAATGAGAGAGAAGAATGTGTTATTGGTTAGTAAAACAATTTCCAAAATTGTTTATAGATTTTCCAACCAAAAATATAAAAATTTACAAATAATCTATTAAAAAATCAAATGGTAAATGCTTCCACCAACTAACACTATTCAAACCACACACATCAACTATTCATTTCACTTTAATAAAGTGATGTATGTCTTTCAATCAATCAATCACATCAATCAATCACATCACTCAAAGTGACATTTGATTTGACGCTTGATGTGACGAATGATTTGACGCTTGATGTGACTTGCGTTGCCGCACTCGAATTCGAAATACGAATGCGCTCGCAATCACACTCGGGCTCGGTTTCGCTAATTCCTAATTAGCGAGTTTTCCGTTGCGTCGTAATTAAATGATTACGCCTAGCGAATTCACTATTTACGTCGCTAACGAATTAATTCTAAATTAATTCGTTCGCCCGAATTAAAATCCAATTTTAATTCGCGTCGAAATCTAATTTCGTTTAATATATCGAATATATTAATTTACCGATTAATTCCAAATTAATCATTCTCTCTCTCTAGACGATATTTTATCCCAGATAAAATATCTCTGTAATTAATCCTAGATTAATTTTCTATTTCTTCTATATAATCCCAGATTATTTAAGAGTGCGAGTCATACGTCATCGGTGGATTATTGGGAAGCGACCCATGAGATCCCCGGATAAGTCGGCAGTAAATACGGTCGTCGGAGTATCCGAATCACGACGTACCAAGTACTACGTTCTACCGATTTACGAGACAAGATCGACTTCTAGCAAAGCACGAAGTCTTACCAAATTCTCCGGTCATATTCATCTAAGAATATTTAAGATCTATATCAGGCGTAGTATACCAAGTATCGTGTATATCGGCCCAGTATCGGATAGTCACGTGCTAGGGCTGGGGCTGGATAAGTGTCTGCCCCGTCCGAAGCACATATCGGATGTCTGGTAACTAGTCTCTATAATCGGATATACATGACCTTGTCATAATATCCCGATGGCCGGCCAGCACTTAAGAGCACTAATTCCATATCCTGCGTGACATCATCTCCACTATGACTGGAGTGATACTTCCGTCTTGACATTACACCCAATACTCTACGATTCTCAATATACCCAGCATTGGCGTACACAGAACCGGTTAGAGTCCTAGACGACCTCAACTAAAGTATATTGATTGTCGTAAGCATTAGCGGTGCAAGTCTCAGGTTAAGACCATACACACCTACCCTGATGTCGGACTCCCATAGACACATAGTCATAATACCAATGGGATTCCGAGGGGTCTATCCAGAGCGAAGCTGTTTCCCGTACCATCGGTGAAACACAACCTCCTATCGCACTTGCATAAGTATCCAATACTTATATATATGAGAACTATGCCGTTGTGCCCTCACAACGCGCACAAGTGCAATACTAGCCTATTCCGCATTATCGATGTCCAGTCTCGATAATACTCCGGCTAGGGATATTTAATGATTAATCCTTCGTGGACTGATACTGTCTCATATCATCTCAATCCAGGAACTAATCATATGGACCTCTCTTCATTTATATATCTAAGGTGATCTAATCACAAATGATGAGAGTGCAATTTCCTTGTCACATAGTTAATTTGTACAACAACACTATGATCTGTACAAATAGTGACGCTATGGGTCATTTTGTCCAACAATCTCCCACTTGGCACATAGCCAGTCACTCAAGTGTCCTACACCCAAACTATGTACGGTTCGCTCAAATTGCTGAGGAAAGGTTTTCGTCAGCGGATTTGCATGATTATCGTCTGACGCGATTTATACGATCATCACATCGCCACGATGTATGATCCGAACGAATCAGATGAATATAGAAGTATATATCTGGATCGTCGATGAGACCTTTAATTCTTTAGACTGTGCTGACGCCCAGATCAGCGGCTAACAGAATTATATCTAATCTAATTAGATTTATTTTCGATCCAAATGGCTTCTATTGCTGCCTCAGCCGCAGCAATAATCCGCATTTTTTGTTTATTCGGCAACAGTATCTTGCTCGGAAGATTTCCAGCTCACTGTCCCGTTATTCAAACTTTATAGTACCGCAGTATTTAACTGTTTGGAAACTTGCGGCAGTGATCCCAGTCACTTCAAGTTCTCATTCTCCATAGTTTTAGACAGCATCTTTAGTTCTCTAAGATACTAACAGATGTTCTTTAACTTCAATCCAGTGACCATCACTTGGATTGACCTGATTGTGACTCCATATGCTCGAAGCGTATGAGACACCAAATCAAGTACATTTTAAATGTACAATTTCCCAGAGAGTGTTAACAACTCCAAATCTATCCCAGTAGATCTTTATTCCTTGAATAAAGGTTGTTACTCCCCAGAATTCTACGGAGAATTTCTATGAAAGCCAAGCTTTCACCAATTGCTTTATGGGAATT
This sequence comes from Zanthoxylum bungeanum, assembly GCA_019454045.1. NCBI lineage: Eukaryota > Viridiplantae > Streptophyta > Magnoliopsida > Sapindales > Rutaceae > Zanthoxylum > Zanthoxylum bungeanum. The sequence continues at coordinate 142,261 of SKCR01003754.1, forward strand.
TCATTATCAGTGCTCTCCCACTAACCTCCTTATATACACAAGAATCATTTCGTTTTGAGTCAAATCATAAACCATTATGATTATTTCAAAACGACAGTTCCAAGAACCTTATGCTTGCTTCAATCCAAACATGGATCGAATACCCGCAAACCTTGTTTGTCGGTTATACAAAATCGTCAGGATGTTGTAAGCATCCTCCAAGAGGTTTCCTTTTCAGGAAAGCGATTTTGATCTACTGACACATTTCAAAATGAAATATGCAGTATCAACAAGCATCATCAAAATGGATTTACTATGGCAACAGATAAAAGGTTGAACCGTTATTAACACAATGTTGATAACGATACCTTTCCGTCACAAGCCTAGCTTTGTACGTTGGTTTGTTGCCATCCATGTATGTCTTCCTTGAAGACGATTACAGTACCAATAGGCATAATGCCTTGCGGTACATCAACTAGTATCCAAACATAGTTGTTATACATGGAATCCATTTCGGATTCATGGCACTTTGCCATAATAGGGAGTCGATACCTTGTATCACTTCCTCGTACGTAGTCGGTTGGTATACCTCCGTAAGATTTACATCTTTAAGGGGTTACATCAGAAACCCATACCCCAGGTTGTTTTCTGATTCTCTCCGATCTACGTGGTTCTTGTGTATTTGAAGATTAATGGTTTAGTTTCATCCTTGATGAACTATTTATGTTCCATTACGAATTCGTGCCTTGAACAGTATTACCCCGATTTTCATCGAGTTTTACTGTCCTCCCACTTACCACTGCATATCGGTGTTCCTCTTAGGAAAACCGCATGGTGAGCAACAATCATATTGTTCTCATGTGAGATTTATAAGTACTATACTTATGGTTTCCCTTAGGATAACCTATATTGGCACTTATCCAATTTGGGTTCTAGTTTGGTATCATCCAAACGTTATGCCCGGCATACCCAAATTATTAGGAATGAGAAACCCTGTTTCTTTCCTGTTCATATCCTATATGATATCTGTCAAACAGATTTATATGGAACCTTATTCTAAATAAGTTTTGCACTGTTAATACATATCCATTGAAGGAAATGATAGCTCAGAGCGACTCGTGATAAACCTTATCATGTCCAACAATTTGGTTTTCGTTCGGACACACCGTCTAACTGACGTGTCTCGGGAGGAGTCCTCATCTGAAAGAATACTATACTCTTTCATGTATGTTTGAAACTTACTGCTTAAGTATTTTCCATTACGGTCTTACCGTGACGGTATAATACTATAGCCGATCTGTTTATCTACTTCGTGTCGAAACTCTAATAGTTTCTGATCTGTGTTCTTCAAAAGAAACACATAACCATAACGTGATGCCACATCCGTTAAGGTCACGAAATATTCATGTTCACATCTAGCCTAGCTAGATATGGGCCCACTAACTTCACCATGAATAGGGCTAACAGATCGGTGGCATTTACACTATTACCAAGTAAACAGTGTTTTAGGTACTTTACCTAACAAACTAGATTCGTAGACTTTATTTGAATAGTCAAATCAGTCCTAGTACCCACTCTTCAAAAGTGCGGATATACGAGTCTTGTTTAATTGTGTCCTAGACAACAATGCCACAAATAAGTCTCTACTTGATCAAATCAATTTGAGCTATTTATTTGTCATTTTATATGTTTTGAGATTTTAATTATATTCAAAATATAAATTCTGTTATTCACATCTAATGTGTTTATCTCAGTATCATCTTTATATAATGAAACACTTAGTGTTCTAGAATATAAAGGTTTATCCACAATGGATTAAACACTGATATAGAGATAATGTCTCTAGTCAAACTAGTTACATTATAACAGTTCCTAATTTAAGTACACACCCGAAGGGTAGTTCCTAAACTTAGGTATCTACGGTCGAAACAGCGACTTTCGTCCCGTTTCCGATTCGCAGAGCAATCTCAGCTTGAAGTCAGTATCCTGCTCAAAGCAGATTCTGAACATCAATACATATATTTTATGTACCACACTAAGTATTTAAAATCTAATTTCAATACTAGTAGTGAACATAACTTTGACAAACATTTTTAAAGTAAGAGCCTTGCCCTTTCTTTAATTCCTTCGTGTCTGCCATATCCAAATGGTAGTCACTTTGGGATATGTCAATTATCCTTTTCAATATTTCAGAACCTTAGGCCAAGCCTTGGGTTTTTAGAATATCGAAACAATGTGCACCTCGTGCTACATGCCCAATTGCAAACTTTGACTTTTCACCTCTAGAATAGTCAATTAATTCTCCAAGAATTATTTATTGCAATTTTAATACTTATTAAATCTAAAATTAGATTTATGACAAGTATATTAAATTAAGCATTAAAGTCATCATCACATAAATCTTCCAAAGATTTTATGCTCTACTTATTTTGCTTAATTTTGGGCTTAAGGTATAATAAGTTATTTTATCAAATAAAGTAACCTATTATTTATTCCCAATTTGAAAATTAAATCATTTAAAATATTTTAATCCCAGATTATATTTTAAATATCCAACTTTTCAATTTTATCTTGATTACAATAGTCCAACTATTTAATCAACGATTAGTGGTACTATATATATTATAATGATTATAATAGTCCAACTATATAATCAAATATAATCCAAATTAATTAACCTCAATTACATTGATTACTATAATCCAATTATAAAATCAACTGTAAACTGAAATTAATTAATTCAAATATATTGATTAATATAATCCAATTATATATAATCAAGTATAATACAGTCCAACTGTTTATTAAAACAACATTAAATATTAGTCCAACTAATACTTTTAATATATGACGAGTGATATTTGTTTGAGCGCGTATGGCGAGTAATTGAACGAATATTGCAAATTCAATTCTTGCCTCCCACTATTTTTCGTCGAGCCTCTAACCCTCTGTCGAGTACTCGGGAAACCGTGTTTCCTAGTGGGCTAGGATCCCGTTAAATATCACACAATCTTGACTTTGGCCAACAAATTGTATGATAATTAACTAGGTAGATCTCTAAGATCAATTGGATCTAATCCAATTCCTAGATCCAGTAGGTGGACATCCAAGTCCGAAACATATATCTTATATATGCCTATATATCGAATATATACCCTAACCTTTTTCCTCTGAATCAACTAGGCCTTGGCTTTGGCACAACAAACCTGATGATCCCAGTCAAGCGCGGACCCATTGACCATGGAAGCTTCGTAATCAATGTCGATGGACAAGAAGTGGTCTTGACTTTGGCCAACAAACCACAACTTGGACAAGACACCAATATGGAACAAAGCCTCGTGATTCAAACACATCTTCGACGGACAAGGGCTTGACTTTGGCCAACAACCCATGCCAATCTAGGATCTTGAGCAAGAATCACTCAATGGAAGGAAAAGACGCATGATATTTGATGAGGGCTTTTCGCGTGCAAATTGGCTACCAATTTCATTATCTTTGTTAAGGTCTCATCATCATACACCCTTAAACATGCATTCTAAATACATAATAAAGCGAGTATGAAAATAAATAATAATGATATGCGGATGGATACTTAACACATTGATCCTAGATCAAATCTCTCCCTTTCTCACTCAAGCTAGCACTTGTATTACTTCTACCCGTTACACTACACTTCTAAAGAAACCTCATTTACATTGAGGGGAATAGGTGAGAAGAGAATACAAAGAGAATAAAGGTGATAAGGCTGGACACGCAGGTCCAATTTAATAAATCGAATTTATTACAACAATTTCCAAAATTGCCCACCCCACTAATATCCATCCGATATACATTATTCATTCATCACAACCACGTATTCACACAATAAGCATGCTATCAATCAATCTAATCAAATTAATTAATCTGATAATTAGTGATCATCCAATGTTCAAACAACGATTTGATTTTGCTCGAGTCAAACTCGTTTTTGCGAATAAGTACTCAAAGTACGAATTCTGAATTAAATTAAACTACATAATAAATCCAATTTAACATGTATTTAATACTAATTCACTATTCAATTCCAAATTAAATATTACACTTTATTTAATAAACCTTTTCGACTTAAATTCCAAATTTAATCGCGTCGGGACTCAAAGCCCGATTAACGTCCAACGTCAATTCAATTCAAGTCTAATGGGCTTTAATTAATTTCTTTAAGGCGTGGGCTTCGGCAACCAAAGCCCAATCAAGGAGTAACCCCATAAGCCCAGAAATCAATTTAGGCCCATTAGGCCCAATTAAACTTTAAAGGTTTATAAGTTGCATTTGGGCTTTATGGTAGTGGTTTTGGGCCCAATTGGATCCAATCCATTTGGCCTAAACCCAACTTGATAAAATCAAGCCCAATAGGCCCAAATACAACATTAGAAGCCAAATCCAATTTAAGCCTAAATAATTAAATTACATGAATCCAATTCGCAATTTAATTACCTAAAGTGCATTACATGATTAATCACTAAATCAATATTTCCAAAACACTAAATTAGTCCAATTAATCATGCTCAATTCATTATCATATGTCCAACACACAAAATGAAAAATCAAACCCATTTTACATGCTTCTAACTCTCGGCAAGGAGGATTTTGTGTCCGATTTGGTTCAATCCAATCGAACCACAATCGACATCAACATCCCGAATGATTTCAATACATCCAATGTTCAAAAATCAAAATACCAAGACATTAAAAGGGCATATGGAATTCGGCCAACATATACATTTTGGGGATTTATGTTCAATTCAAAATTCAATCCATTGACTTCAAATTAACATCATCCTACATGATTCTAACTCATCCAATGAACAAAATCAAAAAATTCCAAGAATCCAAATAGCATCACATTCGGCCAACACTCCAAATTTGGGGAAAATTGTTCCAATCAATTTTCATGAATTGATCCAATCAACTTCAATACAACAACATTTAAACATGCTCATCATCCAATTTCATAAAATCATGCTCAAATCCAAGTTCCCAATTTTAAGCCCTACATTTCATGCTAAACCTAGGCTCTTGATGCCATTGTTAGGTTTTATCTAGGTCCCAAGATCATACAAGCAATGAAAATCATGTGTGAACACATCACGGAGGTAGCGGAATACTCACATCGATCGGTTGAGACGATTTGAAGACGAATGAAGCCAAAACTCCACTGCCTTGGTCACGCCCACTGCTGCAGAATTGCTCACTGTTTTGGCAGTTTTGGATCCACTTTGAAGCTCCAAACTTCGTCGAATGGATCCCGACTCATGGGTGAACCTCCCTACCACCTTCGCATATCTCGTAGTGTGCTAGCACTTGCGGTTTTTGCCACAAAACCCAACTCTTGCCGCTCCTCATGCTCACGTTTTGTGTGAAAACCAGTGAGTGTTTTTGCCCAAAATGGCGTGAGTTGGAAGAAAGAAAATGAAGAGAAGAATGTGTTTTGGTTAGTAAAACAATTTCCAAAATTGTTTATATTTTCCAACCAAAAATATAAAAGATTTACCAAATAATCTTTAAAAAATCAAAAATCAAATGGTAAATGCTTCCACCAACTAACACTATTCCAACCACACACATCAACTATTCATTTCACTTTAATAAAGTGATGTATGTCTTTCAATCAATCAATCACATCAATCAATCACATCACTCAAAGTGACATTTGATTTGACGCTTGATGTGACGAATGATTGACGCTTGATGTGACTTGCGTTGCCGCACTCGAATTCGAAATACGAATGCGCTCGCAATCACACTCGGGCTCGGTTTCGCTAATTCCTAATTAGCGAGTTTTTCGTTGCGTCGTAATTAAATGATTACGCCTAGCGAATTCACTATTTACGTCGCTAACGAATTAATTCTAAATTAATTCGTTCGCCCGAATTAAAATCCAATTTTAATTCCGCGTCGAAATCTAATTTCGTTTAATATATCGAATATATTAATTTACCGATTAATTCCAAATTAATCATTCTCTCTCTCTAGACGATATTTTATCCCAGATAAAATATCTCGTAATTAATCCTAGATTAATTTTCTCTATTTCTTCTATATAATCCCAGATTATTTAAGAGTGCGAGTCATACGTCATCGGTGGATTATTGGGAAGCGACCCATGAGATCCCCGGATAAGTCGGCAGTAAATACGGTCGTCGGAGTATCCGAATCACGACGTACCAAGTACTACGTTCTACCGATTTACGACGACAAGATCGGCTTCTAGCAAAGCACGAAGTCTTATACCAATTCTCTGGTCATATTCATCTAAGAATATTTAAGATCTATATCAGGCGTAGTATACCAAGTATCGTGTATATCGGCCCAGTATCGGATAGTCACGTGCTAGGGCTGGGGCTGGATAAGTGTCTGCCCCGTCCGAAGCACATATCGGATGTCTGGTAACTAGTCTCTATAATCGGATATACATGACCTTGTCATAATATCCCGATGGCCGGCCAGCTAACGCACTTAAGAGCACTAATTCCATATCCTGCGTGACATCATCTCCACTATGACTGGAGTGATACTTCCGTCTTGACATTACAACCCAATACTCTACGATTCTCAATATACCCAGCATTGGCGTACACAGAACCGGTTAGAGTCCTAGACGACCTCAACTAAAGTATATTGATTGTCGTAAGCATTAGCGGTGCAAGTCTCAGGTTAAGACCATACACACCTACCCTGATGTCGGACTCCCATAGACACATAGTCATAATACCAATGAGATTCCGATGGGTCTATCCAGAGCGAAGCTGTTTCCCGTACCATTGGTGAAACACAACCTCCTATCGCACGTGCATAAGTATCCAATACTTATATATATGAGAACTATGCCGTTGTGCCTTCACAACGCGCACAAGTGCAATACTAGCCTATTCCGCATTATCGATGTCCAGTCTCGATAATACTCCGGCTAGGGATATTTAATGATTAATCCTTCGTGGACTGATACTGTCTCATATCATCTCAATCCAAGAACTAATCATATGGACCTCTCTTCATTTATATATCTAAGGTGATCTAATCACAAATGATGAGAGTGCAATTTCCTTGTCACATAGTTAATTTGTACAACAACACTATGATCTGTACAAATAGTGACGCTATGGGTCATTTTGTCCAACAATGCCATCATTTATTAATAAATGTGTATCTAATCTAATTAGTATCAATACAATAGACATTAAAACGAACAAAATATTTCTGGCATGTGTAAATTCTTTACGATTAAACGATTCGAATTAACTAATTTAATCTGATAAAATATTATGAATAATCAATATTATTCATAACGCGTTTGCCCTAGTGCTCAACGAGTACACTTCATATTATGAGACTCTCTAAGTTTAGGTATATCTGTCACGAAATCCAATTTCATGTTCATAATTTATCCACTTGTAAATTATGACGACCACAGATAATCTCGCTGAACTATGCAAGTCGAGGTCATAACATACACATAATCCCTCCATCACAGGCTATCCGGATATAGATTAGAACGTCAAATCCCTAAGGTATAATATAGTCGACTTACAAATTTACGATCTCTAAATAACACTCGAAACTCGCTTATGAAGTTATACCACGACCATGGATTTTCTAGATCGCAAACACGTGTAGGAAACCTTTGCCCTGTATACAGGACTAACAGATTCTATCTTGATACGCACTAGATATAAATAGATCGGTGACGTGACTGCCATCAAAGTGTGGAGGATAACTCATATATCCACTATGGTATCTCAAGTCGAAGGACCACTATGCTCGCTCAACTCGAGAAGATTCCTATTGACGTTGGTGTACCATATATTAGGAAATCTTCAGTGAGTCGTTCAATGTTTATCAAATAAACACCTACATGTCTATACGAGTCTCCCGAGACTCATGGTTCATTGGGATAAACCATCGGACCAAGTCACGATATACGACATATACTGGTCTTAGCGGATTTTACTAACTGACACGTGTTAGTAAATCTTGACCAGGAACTTTATTTAAGGATATACAACTTATAGTGACGCTTCCCAATTTCAATTACAAACTACGTTGTAACTGCGCACTACATTGTAAATCCTAGGGTCTTTGTCTAATATACACGTATCACTAAATCAGATTTTTTTTCAATCTAATCATAATTAGATATCTAATCATAATTAGATCGAATATGTATATAAAAGACAAGAGGTGCTACCATTAAATAAGTAATATTATGGAAAAGAGAATTGTTCGTATTTATGAATCGGACATAAATACGATCTGGATTGGCACTCCGAGCACTATCCCTAACAATTTATCTCACTTGCTCTAGTGCCAATCCACGGTATCATTTACACATCTAAATGTGTATCACATACTCATGGCTCTCAAGAGCTCACCTAGCACTAAAAAGGTAAACAACAAGTAAGCTTGCTGTAACAAATTGAGTTTGTCCAATAAACCCAATCGTTTCCCTTAACCATATTTATTCATATTTTGTAGAACCCAAGCTCTACATCAATATGACTCAGATTCGATATCAATATTTTGCTATAGCTATTAAGTTGTCTATGTATTTAGAGATCAAATCCAAAATACTATGTAGACAACCGCAAACACAATATAATATCAAAACTTATAATCTATAAGGTCACTATGTAATTTCATAAGTCAATACTTCATAAGTTACAACTAATTCTACTAATTTATTAGAATCAACGGTGACACTCCCACTGCATCTTTTCTGACTTTATATGACTTACACCATCTAATGTCATAATTAGACTCAAAATTAATTTGATTCTAATGGTTGCGGACTATATCTCCATGAATAAGAAACTCGTTCCTAATATCTCCAAGATAACGAAGAACATGTTTCAAGACACATCCTATGATCTACAAGGTATCAAAATTATTCGTAACAGTTACGATTCAATTGATATCTTTAATCGCAAATAATATAGTATTCATTATGCCATCATCTTATAATGTATAAGATTGACTAGAAATTCTAATCAATTTCTCTTTCGACAAAGGAACCATCATTTACGAAAGATGAATATTATATATAAAAGACACACTAACTGTCAAACAATTATACTAACTGTCATACAAATAGTTTTGATGTGTCCTTTGTTTGATCATATATAATGCATGACTAATGAGAGTATCTCACAAGTCTCATAGTTTTATATCATATATGAAATTTTATATCAAATATAACAGAGACTACTCTCACTGCATTCACGGAGAAAAGAAGACTTATGATATATAAATAAGAAAGAAATTTGTACACTCTCACTGGCCCTACTATCAAATATGTATTCTCTAAGCTTTGATAAAATCATACAATCTGACTGTAATCAAAATTAGAGAACACAAATTTCCAGAAAGCTTACATGAGTCTACAATAGGCTCTATAAGCTAGTTTATCAAACTATAATCTTAGCAGAATACAAACTCTAGGGCTATTCTAGAATGAACTCTTCAAATAAAGAAATCACAATCGATCTCTTCTTCGAAGAAACTATTCAGGAACGCCACTTTGTATTCCTGGCTAAAATACATAGTTTAATATCAAAATTAACCAACAGATCTTTAATTGTTCAATTAGTGTGACTGGAGACAAGTTTCCTCAAAATCTACAATAGATAGCTGAGTTTAACTTTTCTCACAATCATACTATAAATGTAAAATTTTTAATAAATTCACTCTGCACAAACAATTTGCATATTTTATGAACGATTCATAACGAAAGCTCAGTCAAGTTCCGAACTTGATCATGGTAAACTATGAACAATCTTAGATCTATAGTTCAATGCTAACTTCCGAAATCGATATTAAATATCGCTTCCACTTTAAGTTATAAGATAATTTTATTCGATAAGAAAACAACATAATCATTAAGTATCAAATACTTTGTGAATGATTCTGACATCCTATTGAACTTATACGAAAGATATCTTAGGGTCATTTCATCTTATTAATTATGTCGTTCCATTTATAGCTTATCATTCTCACATTTAACTTCAATAAGTCAAGTCTTTTCTACAACTGTCAACATCCAAAGTTACACATCAAATAATAAAACTATTTTATTGCTCGGGATCGTAGAAAAGATATTCTATCAAATATAATACAATATTCTATTAAATAGAATAAATGATAAACTTTTATTTGTACCTCCAAGGCGCGAGTACTTTCAATTATATAACCATTATACAAAAGAAAGATTCAAATCTCAAACCTTTTAAGATTCAAATTTTCTACTTATACATATCATATACGTAACTGTGGAAACTAATGGGACCTTAATTAAAAAAAATATGAATTAGTGTTACTGGAGCATATCCCCAAGAGTATTGAAAACTAATTCGGTAACACTCAATAAATAACGAATCAGATCATACAAGATTCGATTTCTCCCACTGATCAATTCCATCACGATGGAATCATAGAAGAATAATATTGAGTAAGAATCACATTCATTAAATAAATTTAGAACTAATTGCCATAAATTTATATGTTTGATCATATCAAACATCTTTGAACAATTCAAAGACTTACGATGAATTTTAAAACATATAGTTTTCAACACTTCAAATAGAATATCTTTGAACCATTCAAAATATTCTATCTGCTTTTCATCAGAAACATATTGAAAGTTCTTGAACCATTCAAGACATTCAATATATATTCTTTTAGAAACACGCAACTAAGTCATGACAACTCATTAACTACGTTACGAAGTAAAGAAAACTATCCAAGGTAATTTATAATTCATTAAACTACATACATCTAATGTATTGTTTTAATAAATCTGTGGTCCAATGACGATCATTGGTTAAATGAGATTTAATCACATCCTGAATATAATATTCATTAAATGGATAAGGATATATGGTGTGATCTTGTATCAGACCATCCTTTACCAATGACATATGTTCTAAGTTATTTAGTTAACCGAATATTTTTCTTAATGTTTATCTCTACGTCAATGACACTACTAGTTTTATTAAAATATGTAACAATCATTTATAAAGAACAAGTAACCATTCGATAGTCATAAGTTCTGATATCAAATATCAAAATAATTATTAATAATATTTTAAATAACTAGACGAGAGATCTGGTAACCAATACCTACAGTTGTCGTATTGTGAGAATCAATATTCTCTATACACAACTATACACATTTCATTTCTTATTCTTTATAATTTGCCTTCAATTATTCACAACAATTGTAAATAATTGATTAGCAAACTGTGTCAAACACGTGACTTTTAAAAGTCACTGAAGCCAAGAAATGTCATTATAAGATAAACAAATACCTAATGGGGTTCTTTTAATGCCAGTCAAGAATCTCGAGACATGAACTAATTCACGTCAATTCTTACTGCACAAGAAACTATTCTCTTTAGAGAATTATATCATAATATGGATATCTATTTAGATTACCTATCGTAACTTAGCAACTAAGTCACTAACCATCTTGATTTTTCAGAAAATCGAAACAATAGTTCCCGATGGTTTAGACTAATCAAACAATATCCAAGCCTACACTAATCTAGAACATATTCTAGAAAATTGCAACCCAAAGTGATGTCAGAAAATATATCAAATACGTATGCAGTGGATTAGAAGTTAAATCTATCTTCACGATAGAATAAGGAAAACAAAAGCAGATAATTTTCATAACATTACACACTGCCTAAGTTATGGATTTTTAACCCAGCAGTGTCTCCCACTACTTTACGTAATATCGTAATCCCCAACGGATAATGTGAATTCAATAATTAAATCGAATTCCATAGTGAGAAGTGGACCCCATGAATATATTTTGACTCACAGCTTTGGCACGTTCTCGCCTATATATATTCACAGGTAGACAATCAATCACACTCATTGTGACTCCTGATTTTGGTCATGACCGTTTCTCGTTATGAAAACTTTGGCACGTTCACAAGGAGACGTATCAAGGATTCACTTGCCAATGACAAACTCAAGCTACCGATGTAGTCCTGACAGCTTTGGCATGTTCAGGATTTCCACTTTCACTTGAATTTTTCTAGTATCAAATATACATCCGGCATCGATAAAATTCTATCAACTACACCCTTACTGCTTTGGCACTTTCTTGGATGCAGCCATAGAAAGATACCCATAAACCGTATTGACAAGACGGACCAAGAAACATGCATCCAATACATGTCACTTTACTGCCTTATTTAAGCGGGGATATTCCTCAAGTGGGTTTTACTCTACATCAAATGCATATATTTAATCTAGATAAATTTCAAAGCATTTTAATTCTACTTGGGAAAACATAACTTCACTTAACCATTAAATCTCTGTTAAGTTTTCCGTTAGCGTAGAATCGAAAAAATCAAGAAACATCTAGATTTCAAGCATGTGAAAATATAAAAATTGGATTATAATCATATATCAAGCATGACTAATGTAATGGATGAAGGATCAGACCTGCTCTGATACCATTTTGTTGGGGTCAGACGCAATGGAAGCGCGTAATTCGGGCGAAATCGTAATCTTAAAACTTTTAAAGTTACCGAATAAATTATTCGATATCGTATATCTATAATTTATTCATATTTCACCCAAACAAATTATTCAATATCAAATAACGCCATAGATAGTTAAGAAACATCACGAAACTTTTACGAAAACGTTTTTCCTCAAAATGGCATAAAACGCGTTTTTGACCGAACCGACCACCCAATACACATGGGGGCTGCCCAGGTAAGCCCCAACAGTACTAGGGCAGTTCATGGGCTGCCCAAACAGTGACCAATTCATTGTTTGGGCAGCCGTCACCCGGTTGGCTCAAAAGTCACCCGATAACGCCGTTTTTCGCCATTTTCACTTATTTCAACTCCGAAATAATTTCCGGCAATTATGATAACACCCAATACACATTCAACACATCCAAATGACATATTTTTCATTAAAAAAATAGAATTTTCCAGATCTGAAATTTAGAACAAAACAGTCCACAAAATCAGGCTTTAAATCCAATTTTAGCAAGATTAATCTAATTAATCCAACACCCATTTAAAGCCACCACACATGAAGAACTCTAGAACAAATCTAGGCATAATAAGAGTGGTTATTACACTCTAGAATGGTAACAATATTGTCCAACAACAAATTGAACATAAATTACATTAATTTAGTTCAAAATATATTTACACATGCATCTAGCCACTCAAATCATCCTCCAAATGAAAAAGCCCCAATTTTGAGAAACCAAAAGAAACCCTACAACTATTGTAGAAGCTCAAGAACATCAAAAATAATTTCAAGCTAAAGGAAATCAAAGCTTACCTAAAAAAACTTCAAAATCCCTAAGCTTGTTCTTGATTTTTGCTTTTTTTTTTTTTTTTTTTTTTGTTTCTCAAATTTGGAAGCAATTTTTGTTGGCTTGATTCGGCATCACCATAGCCCAAAGGAAAAATAAAAACTTTTCTTTTTTATTTTTGGCCAAAAGTGGCGTGAATTCATTAGAAAGAAAAGTCAATTCTTCCTTTTATACATCAAAAACAAAGAAAAACTTTTTCTTAGCTTTTTGTAAAAGTGGCGTGAGTGGTGGGTCATATTTTTGGTCAAATTTATTTAATTTTAATCATATTAAAATACTAGGTGATAAAACCAACACTTGGCTTAATAAAAACATATATTAATTTAATATATATTAGACAACAAATAGGGTTGTTACACTTGTAAAGTAAAAAGTAAATTGTCTAATTCATTAATTAGATAAATTATTTATTTACTTTTAAAGTGTCATGCCATCATTTATTAATAAATGTGCATCTAATCTAATTATGTATCAAATACAAATACATATTAAAACGACCAAAATATTCCCGGCATGTGTAAATTCGTTTACCGATTAAACAATTCGAATTAACTAATTTAATCCGATAAAATATTATGAGTAATCAATATTATTCATAACATGTTGCCCTAGTGCTCAACGAGTACACTTCATATTATAAGACTCTCTAAGTTTAGGTATATTTGTCACGAAATCTAATTTCATGTCCATAATTTACTCATTCGTAAATTATGAAGACCACAGATAATCTCGCTGAACTATGCAAGTCGAGGTCATCGCATACGTATAATCTCTCTATCACAAGCTATCCATATTATACCGGGGATATATATTAGAACGTCAAATCCCTAAGGTATAATATAGTCCACTTACAAATTTACAATATCTAAATAACACTCGAAACTCACTTCCGAAGTTATACCACGGCCATGGATTTACAAGATCGCAAACACGTGTAGGAAACCTATGCTCTGTACACTAGACTGGCGGATTCTATCTTGATACGCACTAGATATCATGAGCATCAGTCCACACCCAATGAATAGGCGGAGGTATGATCTAAATAGATCGGTGACGTGACTGCCATCAGAGTGTGGATGATAACTCATATATCTATTGTGGTATCTCAAGTCGAAGGACCACTATGCTCGCTCAACTCGAGAAGATTCCTATTGAAGTTGATATACCATCTATTAGGAAATCTTTAGTGGGTCGTTCAATGTTTATCAAATAAACACCTACATATCTATACGAGTCTCCCGAGACTCATGGTTCATTGGGATAAACCATCAGACCAAGTCCATGTACTGGTCTCAGCGGATTTTACTAACCGACCCGTGTTAGTAAGGATATACAACTTATAATGATGTTTCCCAATGTCAATTACAAACTACGTTGTAACTGCGCACTACATTGTAAATCCTAGGGTCTTTGTCTAATATACACGTATCACTAAATCAGATTTAGTTTCAATCTAATCATAATTAGATCGAGTATGTATATAAAAGACAAGAGGTGCTACCATTAAATAAGTAATATTATGGAAAAATAAATTGTTCGTATTTATGAATAGGATATAAATACGATCTAGATTGGCACTCCGAGCACCAACCCTAACAGTTCCACCATCATGATTGAAAATGTTTTATTAGTTTATGGTCTTAAGTATTATTTATTAAGCATTAGCCAACTCTGATAAAGGTTATGATGTTGAATTTGGCGAATCTATTTGTAGAATCGTAGATAGAAAATCAAATGATGCGTTATTCATAGGTTATAGAGATCAAAATATTTATTGATTTGACATTGGACATGACATGCATCATGAGAGATATTTAAGTGCTTTAGATGACAACTCTTGGCTTTGGGATAGAAGATTATGTCATGCACACATGAAATTGATTTCCAAAATTTCCAAGAAGAATTTAGTAAGAGGATTTCCAAAGTTAAAATTTGTTAAAGATAACTTGGAAAATAAAATAAAAGTTCTTTCAAATCTAAAAATATTTTCTCTTCCTCAAAACACCTACAACTATTGCATATGGATTTATTTGGACCATCTAAAACTACAAGTTTTGGTGGTAAAAACTATGTGTTTGTAATAGTTGATGATTACTCTATATTTACACGGGTCTTCTTTTTAAATCATAAAAATGACACTTTCAAATTATTCATAAAGTTTTGCAATCAAATTCAAAAAGAAAAAGACTCTAGTATTGTTAGCATAAGAAGTGATCATGAAGGAGAATTTGAAAATCATATTTTTGAATATTTTTGCATAGAGCATGTCATAAAGCATCAATTTTCGTGCGCAAGAACACCTCAACAAAATGAAGTTGTTGAGCGAAAAATAGATCCTTGCAAGAAATGGCTAGGACAATGCTCAATGAACATCACTTACTAAAATACTTTTGGGCCGAAGCAGTCAATATCACATGTTTCGTAATCAATAAAGTGGTAGTGAGAAAAGGCCTTGATAAAACTCCATATGAGTTATGGCAAGGTAGAAAACCGAAAATTTTATTTTCAAAGTTATTGGTTGTAAATGTTTTATTTTGAACACAAAAGATAACCTTGTAAAATTTGATTCTAAGTCTGATGTTGAAATTTTTCTAGGATATTCTTCATCTAGCAAATCATATAGAGTATATAATAGAAGAACTATGACAATTGAAGAGTCTATGCATGTGAACTTTTATGAATCTAACCACTCTTCATCTAGCAACAAAGTTATTGATAAGAGAAATGATGATGAAGGTCACTTAGGAGAGCAACTAAATAAACTAAGTCTAAATGATCCCAATAATCACTTGCAAGTTGAGGACCAAACACAACGTGAAGGCAATAACGAACCTTCTCAACAAAATCAAGGTGATGACTCTCTATATATTCTTAAGGAAATTAAATATGCTAGAGTTATGAAATCGCATCCTAGAGAATTAATTATAGAAGGACCTTCCAGGAAAATTGTCACAAGACACACACTTAGAAATTATTGTAATAACTTTGCTTTCATTTCTCAAATTGAGCCTAAAAGGTTTCTTGAAGAAGAAAAAGATGATCATTGGAATATGTGAGAAGAGAAATACAAAGAGTCAATAGGTAATAGGCTGGACACGCAGGTCCAATTTAATAAATTCTAAATTTATTACAACAATTTCCAAAATTGCCCTCACCCATCTAATATCCATCCGATATACATTATTCATACATCACATCCATATATTCACACAAAGCATGTTATCAATCAATCTAATCCAATTAATTAATCTTTGATTAGTGAGCATCCAATGTTCAAACAATGATTTGATTTGCGCAAGTCCAACTCGTTTAAGAATAAGTACTCAAAGTACGAATTCTTGAATTATATCAAACTACAACATTAAATCGAATTTAATTTGTATTCAATACTAAATCTTTATTTAATTCCAAATTAAATAATTACACTTTATTAATAAGTCTTTGCGACTTAGATTCTAAATCTAATCTTTATAGGTCTCAAAGCCCAATTAACATCCAATGTCAATTTAATTAAAGTCCAATGGGCTTTCAATTAATTTATAAGGCATGGGCTTTGGCAACCAAAGCCCAATAAGGAATCACCATTTGCCAAAAATCAATTTAGGCCCATTAGGCCCAATTAAATCTTTAAAGGCCCATTTAATCATATTTGGACTTGATGGAAATGGTTTTAGGCCCAATTGGATCCAACCAATTATCCTAAACCAAACTTGGCCCAACCAAGCACATTAAGCCCAAATACAATACTTTTAGCCCAATTCCAAATATAGCCCAACTAATTAAATTCCAGTATTCCAAATATCATAATTTAATCAATTAAAGTGTATTAGCCATAATTAATTATTTAAATCAACATTTCCAAAATACCAATTTACATAATTAATCATGCTCTAATTAACCAACTTATGTCCAACACAAATTGAAGCAAAATCAATCCCAAAATGCTTCCTAAGCTCACGGCAATTAGGGACTTTTTATATCAATTTTGATTTCAATCCAATTAAATCACAATCTAATATATCCCATGTATTTTAAACACATCCAATTGTCTAAAATTCAAAAATTCCCATGAGCTTATACTAGGGTCATATTCGAACAACATAAGGATTTTGGGAAAATTATTCTAACCAATTTTACACAAATCCAATGATGCAGAACTCTAAGTAATCATCATCTAACATCAACCAAACACTCAATTTGAAGAAATCATGCATTAATCACAAAAGCCCCAAATTAAAGTTTAAGAACCCTAAATCAATTTCATGCTCAATTATGGCTCTGATACCAATGTTGGGTTTTCTAGGCCAAACCAAGATCAAATTAAGCAATGAAACATGTGAATACACCAAAGTAAGAATGCGGAAAATACTCACTTTGATCGGATTTTGGATGCGTTGAACACAAAAATTTTCCTCATTGAGTTTCGGCCAAGCCCTTTGTTGTGCTCCTTGTGTTGATCTTCAAGCTCCAAGCTTTGAGTGTTGATTCCAAGCTCAAGGATTGGTTTCCCTATCACCTTTGAATGACTCCTTGGATGTGCTAGCATTCATGATTTTTTTTGAATCAAAAATCAAAGAGAATGAACCCTAGGTTCACGCCCAAATTGAGAGAAAATGAAGAAGGCCATTCGGCCATGGTGAGAAAAAGAAAGAGAGAAAAGTGTGTTGTGTAATTTGATTTCCAAAACCAAATACCATTTACCAATTTTTAAAAAATTAGTACAAGTCATTATCACATCAAACTTTAATAATGCTTGTGTAAGAAACAAGCAACCATCAAATCCCATCTACTTCTATCAATATAAAGTTGATAAAGTTGACTAGGTGATGTGACATGTGGGCCCCACTTGATTCAAAATCCGAGTGGGCCCGTAACACATCCCGGGTTCGGTTTCGCTAATTCCGAATTAACGAATTTTTCATTGCGACGTAATTAAATAGTGATGCTATGGGTCATAATTGTCCAACAATCTCCCACTTGGCCTATAGCCAATCACTCAAGTGTCATACACCTGAACTATGTACGGGTCGCTCAAACTTCTGCTGAGAAACTGCTTCCGTCAGCGGATTTGCATGGTTATCATCTGATGCGATTTATTCGATTATTACATCGCCACGATGTATGATCCGATGAATCAGATGAAATAATTGAAGTATATATTTGGATCATTGATGAGACCATTAATTCTTTAGCCTGTGATGTAGCCTAGCTCAGCCGCTAACAGAGCGACACCTAATCTAATTAGGATTATTATAGATCCAAATCGCTTCTATTGCTGCCTCAGCTGCATCAATATTCCGCTTTTGTTGTTTATGCGGCAACAATATCTTGCTTGGAAGATCTCCAGCTCACTGTTCCGTTATTCAAACTATATAGTGTTGGACAATTATGACCAATAGTGTCACTATTTGTACAGATCATGGTGTTGTTGTACAAATTAACTATGTGACAAAGGAGATTACACTCTTATCATTTGTGATTAGATCACCAAGATATATAAATGATAGGAGGTCCTTATGATTTGTTCCTGGATTAAGAATAATATGAGACAGTATCAATCCACGAAGGATAAATCATTAAATATCCATAGTCAGAGTATTATCGAGATTGGACATCGATAAATACATAAAAGACTAGTATTACACTTGTGCGCGTTGTGAGGGCACAACGACATAGTTCTCATATATTTGGGTATAGGATACTCATGCAAGTGTAATAGGAGGTTGTGTTTTACCGATGGTACGGGAAACAGCTTCGCTCTGGATAGACCCCCTCGGAATTCCATTGGTAGTATGACTATGTGTCTATGGAAGTCCGAAATCAGGGTAGGTGTATTTGGTCTTAACCTGAGACTTTCACCGCTAATACTTGCGACAATCAATATACTTTGGTTTTGGTCGTCCAGGGCTTTAACCGGTTTCTGTGTACGTCTCTTCTGGGTATATCGAGAATCGTAGTGTGTTGGGTGTGATGTCAAGACGGAAGTGTCACTCCAGTCATATGGAGATGATGATCGCGTAGGGATACAGAACTGGTTCTCTAAAAAGGTTGCAACCGTCGGGATAATATGACTTGGTCATGATTATCCGATATTAAAGAGACTAGTTGCTCGTAATCCGATATATGCTTCGTAAGGGGCAGACACTGTACCAGCCCCAGGCCTTGCATGTGATCATCCGATACTGGATCGAAATACGCAATACTACGTATACTACGCCTGATATAGATCCTTTATTTCTGTAAGGATATTTCTGGAGAATTGGGTAGGCATGACGCTTTGCTAGAAGCCAACCTTGTCTTGTAAATCGGTACAAGCATAGTACTAGGTACTTACGTGTTCGGATAGTCCGACGACCGAATTTACTGCCAACATATGAGGGGATCTCATGGGTCGCTTCCCGAAGATTCACCGATGACGTATGACTCGCACTTTTAATTAATCTGGGATTAATATGATGAGAGAGAAAATTAATCTGGGATTAATTGCGGAGATATTTTATCTGGGATAAAATATCAATTAAAGAGAGATAACGATTAATTTGGAATTAATCGATTAATTAATATATTTGATATATTAAACGAAATTGGATTTCGACGCGGAATTAAAATTAGATTTTAATTCAGGCGAACGAGTTAATTTAGAATTAATTCGTTAGCGACGTGAATAGTGACTTCGCTAGGCGTAATCATTTAATTACGTCGCAACGGAAAATTCGTTAATTTGGAATTAGCGAACCCGAGCCCGGGATTATTTGCGAGCGCATTCGCATTTCGAATTCGAGTGCGGCACACAAGTCAAATCAAGCGTCAAATCATTAGTCACATCAAGCGTCAAATCACATGTCACTCTGAGTGATGTGACAATTTGATTGATTGATTGATTGATGGTAGTTGTTGGAGTTGTTGGAAAGATTTTAGCCTTTGAATTTTGGAAAGCCAAAAGATTGGTAAATCATTTATTTATTTTATGGAAAATATATAAGTGTATTAGATACACTTTTCCCACAATTCAACACACGTCTCTCATCTCCAATTTCTCTCCTCTCTCACGCCCTTGGGGCTGATTTTTCTTCACTGGTTTTGGCAGTGAACTGCCGTGAGCCAAGGAGAAAATGGGAAGAAAATGTTTGGTTTTTGTGGCAAAAATCAAGAGAGCTAGCACTCTGAGAGACATGTAAGTCCACCCATGAGCTGGGAATCATTTGACGAAGCTTGGAGCTTGGATTCTTGAGCAACAATGGCCGAAAATGCAGTGGGCTGAGACAGTGGACTGCCGAGCATGCAGTGAGCAGAAACTGAGTTTTTGTTCGTCAAAGCGTTGCTCAACCGATCGATGTGAGTATTCCGCAACTTCTCGTTGAATTCGCACATGTATTTCTTGCTTTATAATCGATCCTCGGGACGTAGAAACTCCAACAATGGTATCAAGAGCAAGGTTAAGCATGAAAACGAAATAGGGCTTAAAATTTGGGTAAAATGTTTTTGAGCATGATTTGAATAAATTGGATGTTTGAGTATGCTTATAACATGTTTAATTGAAGTTTGATTTGATCAATTTCAAGAAATTGTGATTGGATCATTTTTTCCCCAATTGGATGGCTTGGCCGAATTGAACATAGCCCTAATTCTTGTTGATTTTTGAATTTTGATTCATTGGATGAGTTGGAATCAATTAGGATGTTGATTTAATGTCGATTGTGGAATTAATTGGATTGAAACCGAATTGGACACAAAATCCCCTCCATTGCCGAGAGTAGTAAAACATGTAAATGGGTTTGATTTTTGTTAAATTGTGTTGGACATGATTTAATGATGATGAGCATGATTAATTAGGCTAATTGGTGTTTTGGAAATGTTAATTGGGTAATTAATTGTGTTATACACTTTGGGTAATTAAATTGGGAATTTGGAATTTGTAATTTAATTATATTGGGCCTAATTTTGGAAATTGGACTTTTAATGTTCTAAATGGGCTTATTGGGCTTGGTTGTACTAAGTTGGGTTTAGGCTAAATTGGTTGGATCCAATTGGGCCCAAAACCGCTTCCATAAAGCCCAAATGTGACTAATGGACCTTTAAAGTTTAATTGGGCCTAATGGGCCAAAATTGATTTCTGGGCTTATGGGGTAACTCCCGGATTGGACTTTGGTTATTGGGTTTGACCCGAGTTGACCAAAAGTCCACGCCTTAAAGAAATTAATTAAAAGCCCATTGGACTTTAATTAAATTGACGTTGGACGTTCATCGGGCTTTGAGACCCGTAACGATTAAATTTGGAATTTAAATCGTAAAGGTTTATTAAATAAAGTGTAGTATTTAATTTGGAATTAAATAGCGAATTAGTATTAAATACAAATTGAATTGGATTTAATTATGTAGTTTAATTTAATTCGAGAATTCGTACTTTGAGTACTTATTCGCAAAACGAGTTTGACTCGAGCAAAATCAAATCGTTGTTTGAACATTGGATGGTCACTAATTATCAGATTAATTAATTTGATTAGATTGATTGATAACATACTTGTGTGAATACATGGTTGCGATGCATGAATAATGTATATCGGATGGATATTAGATGGGTGGGGCAATTTTAGAAATTGTTGTAATAAATTTGGAATTTATTAATTGGACCTGCGTGTCCAGCCTTATTACCTCCTTATTCTTTGTATTCTCTTCTCACCTATTCCCCTCAATGTAAATGAGGTTTCTTTAGAAGTGTAGTGTAACGGGTAGAAGTAAATACATGTGCTAGCGGGAGAGAGAAAGTGAGATTTGATCTAGGATCAATGTGTAAAGTATCCATCCGCATATCATTATTATTTTATTATACGCGCTTTATTATGTGTTTAGAATGCATGTTTAAGGGTGTATGATGATGAGACCTTAACAAAGATAATAAATTGGTTGCCAATTTGCACTCGAAAAACCCTCGCAAAATATTAAGCGTTTTTCCTTCCATTGAGTGATTCTTACTCAAGATCTGAGACTGGCATTGGCTTGTTGGCCAAAGTTAAGGCCTTTGTCCGTCGAGGATGTGTTTGAATCACGAGAGCTTTGTTCCATATTGGTGTCTTGTCCAAGTTGTGGTTTGTTGGCCAAAGTCAAGACCACTTCTTGTCCATCGACATTGATTACGAAGCTTTCCATGGTCAATGGGTCACGCTTAACTGGGATCACTAAGTTTGTTGTGCCAAAGCCAAGGCTTAGTTGATTTAGAGGAAAAAGGTTAGGCAATATATTGGATATATTGGCATATATAAGATATATGTTTCGGACTTGGATGTCCCCCTACTGGATCTAGGAATTGGATTGGATCCAATTGATATTAGAGATCTACCTAGTTAATTATCATACAATTTGTTGGCCAAAGTCAAGATTGTGTGATATTTAACGGGATCCTAGCCCACTAGGAAACACGGTTTCCCGAGTACTCGACAGAGGGTTAGAGGCTCGCCGAAAAATAGTGGGAGGCAAGAATTGAATTTGCAATATTCGTTTAATTACTTGCCATACGCGCTCATTCAAATATCATTCGTCAAATAAATTAAATGTTAGTTGAATTAATATTTAAACGTTGTTTTAATTAACAGTTGGACTGTATTTAAACTATTCATTTATAGTTGATTTTATAATTGGATTATAGTAATCAATATAATTGATTTTAATCGATTAATTATAGTTGATTAAATAGTTGGACTATAGTAATCATTATAATAAATAGTACCGAAAAATCGTTGATTAAATAGTTGGACTATTAAAATCAAGATAAAATTGAAAGATTGAAATTTAAAACATAATCATAGGGAAAATGTATTTAAATGGTTTAATTTTCAAATTGGGAATAATTTCATGATGGTCCTGGAAAATAATAAGTTACTTTATTTGATAAAATAACATATTAGGCCTAAGCCCGGAGTTAAGAAAATAGTCGAGCATAATCTTTGGAAGATTTATGTAATGATAACTTTAGTGCTTAATCTATTATACTTACCGCAGTAGACTTCTTGATTTCCTTGTCAGAACTAAGGGTTAGATCCTTAAAGTATGATAATGAAATTGAAGGATCTTCATAAATCTATACTTAGATTTTAGAAGTACTAAATTGCAATAAATAACTCTTGGAAAGTTAATGACTATTCTCAAGGAGACAAAGTCAAAGTTTGCAATTAGGCAAGTAGCGCAAGGCGCACCTTACTTCGATATTCTAGAAGGCCAAGGCTTGGCCAAAGGCTTCTGGAGTGTTTAAAAAGGCAAAGACAAAATCATTATAATCTTCTAGGAAGATAAATGACATATCCTAAAATGTCTACCTAAATTGTGGCAAACGGGATCGCGGAAGCATGACTTCCGTTTGGACAAAACAGACATGAATGAATTGAAGACGAGCAAGGCTCCGACTTCAAATATGTTTGTCATAAATATGTTCACTACTAGTATTAAAATTGGATTTTAAATACTTAGTGTGATACATATAAATATATATATTGATATTCAGAATCTGGTATGAGCAGGATACTGACATTAATTGAGATTTATCCGCGAATTGGAAACGGGACGAAAGTCGCTGTTTTAACCGTAGATACCTAAGTTTAGGAATTACCTTCGGGTGTGTACCTAAATTTGGAAACTGTTATAATGTAACTAGTTTGACTAGAGACATTATCTCTATATCAGTGTTTGACCCGCTGCGGGTGAACCTTTATATTCTAGAACACTAAAGTGTTTCATTATATAAAGATGATATTGAGATAAACACATTAGATGTGAATAACAACATTTATATTTTGAATATAAATAAATCTCATACATATAATATGACAAACGAATAGCTCAAACTGATTTGATCAGAAGAAATTTAAAAGTGGCATTGTTGTCTGGGACACAATTAAACAAGAATCGTATATCCACACTTTCGAAGAGTGGGTACTTGGACTAATTTGATTCCAATCAAATAAAGTCTACGAATCTAGTTTATTGGGCAAAGTGTCTAAAACACTATTTAATTGGTAAAAGTGCAAATGCCACCGATCTGTAAGCCCTAGTTCATAGTGAAGCAAGTGGGCCATGTCTAGCTAGGCTAGAGATGGATATGAATATTTCGTGACCTTTACGGATATGGCATCGCGTTATGGTTATGTGTTTCTTTTAGAACACAAATCGGAAAATTTTAAAGTTTCAACACGAAATAGACAGACAGATCGGCTAAAGTATTAAATTGTCACAGTAAGACCGTAATGGAAAATACTTAAGCAATAAGTTTCTAATATACTTGAAAGAGTATATTATTCTTTCAAAGAGGACTCCTCCCGGAACTCGTCATTTTGACGGTGTGTCCGAACAGATAAACCGAATTTTGTTGGACATGATAAGGTTAATCATGAGTCGCTCTGAGCTACCATTTCCTTCAACGGATAAGCATTAACAGTGCAGAACTTATTTAGAATAAGGTTCCATAAAAATCTGTTTGACAGACTTCATATTAGATATGAACAGGAAAGAAACCGGGTTTCTCATTCCTGAAAATTTGGGAATGCTAGGCATATGTTTGGATGATATCAAACTAAAACCCAAATTGGATAAGTGCCAATTGTAGGTTACCCTAGGGATACCATAAGTATAGTACTTATAAAACTCACAATAGAACAATTTTATTATTGCTCACCATGCGGTTTTCCTAAGAGGAATACCGATATGCAGTGGTAAGTGTGAGGATTGTAAAACTCGATGAAAATCGAAGTAATACTATTCATGGCACCTATTCCTTAATGGAACATATATAGTTTATCAAAGATGAAACTATACCATAATCTTCGAATACACAAGAGCCGCGTATGTCGGAGAGAGTCAGAAAACAACCTGGGGTATGGGTTTATGATCTCACCTCATAAAGATGTCAATCTTTTGAGGTATACCAACTGACTACGTATGAGGAAGTGATACAAGGTATCGACTCCCTATTATGGCAAAGTGCCATGAGTCCGAAATGGATTCCATGTAAATCAACAAGTTTGGATACTAGTTGATGTACCGCAAGGCATTGTGCCTATTGGTACTATATGAGTCTTAAAGGAAGACATACATGGATGGCAACATACCAACGTATAAAGCTAGGCTTTTGGCGGAAATGTATCGTTATCAACATTGTGTTGATTATGATTCAACCTTTTACCTGTTGCCACGGTAAATCCATTTGGATAATGCTTGCTAAAGCTGCATGTTTCATTTATGAAATATGTCAGCTGAACGGGAAAATCATTTTCCTGAAAAGGAAACCTTTTGGAGGATGTTTACAACATCTTGTCAATTTTGTCGTACCTAAACTAGCAAACAAGGTTTGTAGGTTATTTGATCCATGTTTGGATTGAAGCAAGCATTGGGTTCTTGGAATTACCGTTTTGATGTAATCATAATAGTTTATGATTTAATTCAAAACAAAAATGATTCTTGTGTATATAAGGAGGTTAATGGGAGCGCACTGACAGTGGCTGTCCTATACAATAATGATAATATGTGTCATTTCTTGGAAATGATATTCCCATACAACAATCGGGGAAAGCTTGGCTTTCGGAAAAACTCTCCGAGAATTCATACATTGAAAAATATACGTTACCTGGTGTCTCATACGCTTTGAGCATATGAATTCACAATCGGGTCAATCCTATGTGATAGTCACTGGATAGAAGTTAAGAACATACTTAATATCTTAGAGAACTAAGTATGTTGTCTTATATTATGGAGATGGAGAACTTGAAGTGACTGGGATCACTACTGCAAGTTTCCAAACCGATAAAGACGACTATAAGTCACAAAATGGTACTATACAGTTTGAATAACGGAACAGTGAGCTGGAAATCTTCCAAGTAAGATACTGTTACCGAATAAACAACAAATACGGGTTATTGCTGCAGCTGAAGCAGCAATAGAAGCCTTCTGGGTCGATACAAAATCTAATTAGATTAGATATAGTTATGTTAGCTGCTGAGCTAGGCGTCAGCACATGCTAAAGAATTAATGGTCTCATCAACGATCCAGATACATACTTCGATATTCATCTGATTCGTTCGGATCATACATCGTGGCGATGTGATGATCATATAAATCGCATCATACGATAATCATGCAAATCCGCTGACGAAAGCCTTTTCTCAGCAGTTTGAGCCAACCGTACATAGTTCGGGTGTTAGGCACTCGAGTGACTGGCTATAGGCCAAGTGAGAGATTGTTGGACAATTATGACCCATAGCGTCACTATTTGTATAGATCATGGTGTTGTTGTACAAATTAACTATGTGACAAATGAGATTGCACTCTTATCATTTTGATTAGATCACCAAGATATATAAATGATAGGAGGTCCTTATGATTTGTTCTTGGATTGAGAATGATATGAGACAGTATCAATCCACGAAGGATAAATCATTAAATATCCATAGTCAGAGTATTATCGAGATTGGACATCGATAAATACGTAAAAGACTAGTATTACACTTGTGCGCGTTGTGAGGGCACAACGACATAGTTCTTATATATTTGGGTATATGATACTGATTCAAGTGTAATAGGAGGTTGTGTTTTACCGATGATATGGGAAACAGCTTCGCTCTGGATAGACCCCCTCGGAATTCCATTGGTAGTATGATTATGTGTCTATGGAAGTCCGAAATCAGGGTAGGTGTATTTGGTCTTAACCTGAGACTTGCACCGCTAATACTTGCGACAATCAATATACTTTGGTTTTGGTCGTCCAGGGCTTTAACCGATTTCTGTGTACGCCTCTTCTGGGTATATCGAGAATCGTAGTGTGTTGGGTGTGATGTCAAGACGGAAGTGTCACTCCAGTCATATGGAGATGATGATCGCGTAAGGATACAGAACTGGTTCTCTAAAAAGGTTGCAACCGTCGGGTTAATATGACTTGGTCATGATTATCCGATATTAAAGAGACTAGTTGCTCGTAATCCGATATATGCTTCGTACGGGGCAGACACTGTACCATCCCCAGGCCTTGCATGTGATCATTCGATACTGGAACGAAATATGCAATACTACGTATACTACGCCTGATATAGATCCTTTATTCCTGTAAGGATATTTCTGGAGAATTGGGTAGGCATGGCGCTTTGCTAGAAGCCAACCTTGTCTTGTAAATCGGTACAAGTGTAGTACTAGGTACTTACGTGTTCGGATAGTCCGACGACCGAATTTACTGCCAACATATCCGGGGATCTCATGGGTCGCTTCCCGAAGATTCACCGATGACGTATGACTCGCACTTTTAATTAATCTTGGATTAATATGATGAGAGAGAAAATTAATCTGGGATTAATTGCGGAGATATTTTATCTGGGATAAAATATCAATTAAAGAGAGATAACGATTAATTTGGAATTAATCGATTAATTAATATATTTGATATATTAAACGAAATTGGATTTCGACGCGGAATTAAAATTAGATTTTAATTCGGGCGAACGAGTTAATTTAGAATTAATTCGTTAGCGATGTGAATAGTGACTTCGCTAGACTTAATCATTTAATTACGTCGCAACGGAAAATTCGTTAATTTGGAATTAGCGAACCCGAGCCCGAGATTATTTGCGAGCGCATTCGTATTTCGAATTCGAGTGCGGCACACAAGTCAAATCATTAGTCACATCAAACGTCAAATCACATGTAACTCTGAGTGATATGACAATTTGATTGATTGATTGATTGATGGTAGTTGTTGGAGTTGTTGGAAAGCTTTTAGCCTTTGACTTTTGGAAAGCCAAAAGATTGGTAAATCATTTATTTATTTTATGGAAAATATATAAGTGTATTAGATACACTTTTCCAACAATTCAACACACATCTCTCCTCTCCAATTTCTCTCCTCTCTCACGCCCTTGGGGCTGATTTTTCTTCACTGGTTTTAGCAGTGAACTGCCATGAGCCAAGGAGAAAATGGGAAGCAAGTGTTTGATTTTTGTTGCAAAAATCAAGAGAGCTAGCACTCCGAGAGACATGCGAAGGTGATAGGGAAGTCCACCCATGAGCCGGGAATCATTTGACGAAGCTTGGAGCTTGGATTCTTGAGCAACAATGGCCGAAAATGCAATGGGCTGAGACAGTGGACTGCCGAGCATGCAGTGAGCAGAAACTGAGTTTTTGTTCGTCAAAGCGTCGCTCAACCGATCGATGTAAGTATTCCGCAACTCCTCGTTGAATTCGCTAATGTATTTCTTACTTTATAATCAATCCTCGGGACATAGAAACTCCAACATATAGTACTCTTATTACGACTTATAGTCGTTTTATCGGTTTGGAAACTTACAACGGTGAACCCAATCACTTCAAGTTCTCCTTCTCCATAGTTTAAGAAAGCATCATTAGTTAATCTAAGATACTTAACAATGTTCTTAAAATCAATCCAGTGACTATCACTTGGATTGGCCTGATTGTGACTCCATATGCTCAAACCATATGAGACACCAGGTCGCGTACATATATTTCAATGTACGAGTTCTCGGAGAGTGCCAACAACTTTTAGATCTATCCCAGTAGATCCTTATTCCTAGAATAAAGGTTGTCTCTCCCAAGTAGTCTACGGAGAATTTTCATGAAATACAAGCTTTCACCGATTTTACTATGGGAATGTCATTTCCAAGAAATGACATATCATCATTATATAGGACAATCATTGTCAGTGCACTCCCAATAACCTCCTTATATGTACAAGAATCATTTTCGTTTTGAATTAAATCATATACAATTATGATTACATCAAAATGATAGTTCCAAGAACGCAATGATTGCTTCAATCCATAAATGGATCGATTTAACTTGCAAACCTTGTTTGCATGTTTTGGTACAAGAAAACCGTCAGGATGCTGTAAACATCCTCAAAAAGGTTTCCGTTTAAGGAAAATGATTTTGACTTCCAGCTGCCATATTTCATAAATGAAACATGCAGCATTAGCAAGCATTATCCAAATGGATTTAATCATGGCAACGAGTAAAAGTTTTCATCGTAATCGACACAATGTTGATAACGATACCTTTTCGCTACAAGCCTAGCTTTGTACGTTTGTATGTTGCCATCCATGTTTGTCTTCCTTGAAGACTCATATAGTACCAATAGGCACAATGTCTTCCGGTACATCAACCAGTCTCTAAAGTTAGTTGGTATACATGGAATCCATTTCGGACATCATGGCATTATGCCATAATAAGGAGTTGATACCTTGTATCACTTCCTCATACGTAGTCGGTTTGTCTTCCTCAATAAGATTGACATCTTTATGAGGTGAGATCAGAAACCTATACCTCCCAAGTTGTTTTCTGACTCTCTCCGACTTACGTGGTTCTTGTGTATTCAAAGTTTGTGGTACAATTTCATCCCTGATGAATTGTTTGTGTTCCATTAAGGAATCAGTGCCTGGAAGAGTATTACTCTGATTTTTATCGAGTTTTACTTTCCTCCCACTTACCATTGCATATAGGTATTCCTCTTAGGAAAACCGCATGGCGAGCAACAATTAAATTGTTCTCTTGTGAGTTGTATAAGTACTATACTTTGGTTACCCTATGATAACCCACAAATTAGGCACTTATCCGATT
Organism: Zanthoxylum bungeanum; assembly: GCA_019454045.1. Taxonomy (NCBI): domain Eukaryota; kingdom Viridiplantae; phylum Streptophyta; class Magnoliopsida; order Sapindales; family Rutaceae; genus Zanthoxylum; species Zanthoxylum bungeanum. Next base: position 172,223 of record SKCR01003754.1, read on the forward strand.
TGGGTTCTAGTTTGGTATCATCCAAACATATGCCTAGCATTCCAAATCTCTAGGAATAAGAAAACCCGGTTTCTTTCCTATTCATATCTAATATGAAATCTGTCTAACAGATTTTTCATGGAACCTTATTCAAAATAAGTATTGCACTGTTTAATACGTATCCCTGAAGGAAAATGGTAGCTCAGAGTGACTCATAATTGTAGACAACAGAACCTGGGCGACGCTATTCTAGGCTCGCGGCCTAGTTGGGAAGTACAAAATAACATGGAGTCGCCACCCGGTGTGAACCGGGACAAAGATTTAAGGCCGCACTCACCCCTCGCAAGGGAAGACCTCAAACCGTTGGGTTCGGAATGGTCCCTTACTTATGTCACTTGTGATGATATAATTTGTGCAATGAATTAACCAAGTCTACTCAATAATCATGCTCAAGGGTACTTAGATCTAACATGCTTTCATCCAAATAATTCCACGCAATGTAACACAACAAGCATATTGAACCATTAAATCAACATGCATAAATCATTACCCAAACGCATCATAAACTAAGAACATGCATAATGAACAACCTAAACATGCTTTAACAAATAAATAAAAAACTAAATTAAACCATGCTTTAAATAATAAACAAATAACCTAAAGTCTATAACATGCTCAAATACAAGTTAGGATGAGACGAGATACGTGTATCTTAAGTGGTACGTGGCATTGTATCCCGAGTGCAGACCATACTACCGACCATTCGGAATCGGCTATGGAATTTACGTCCGGGTTTCCATCCGATATACCACAAAAGGGAACACATATCCCACTCATCCAACAATCACATCATGCTTCAAACGACTCTCATGCAATCATATATCAAAATAAATAAAACAAAGATAAAGAAGATAAGTGAAAAGGTGCCCTCAGGTCTAACCTCTTTTGTCGTCTAAGAAAGGGCGTTACACGTCCGTTGGAAGGGTGAATGATCCGCTACTCTTTTAGTTCACCAACTCAACGTCTTTCCTCGCTGTTTTTCTGTTCGGGCTGCTGTTTCAAGTCTGTTTCGCTGCTGTTTCGCTGCTACGTTTCAGGTCACTGTCTTGATGGTTTAGCGGACTGTTTTGGGTGATTTTGAAGGCTTAGGGAGGTGCGTTTGTGAGGATTTTTTAGGGAGACTTTATGGAGGTTTTGGGGATGGTGTTTAGGTGATTTTAGGACTGTTTTATGGGTTAAAGACGCAACAAAAACTGACCAGAACAGGGGACGAAACTGTGCAGTTCAAGGTGCAGTGAGGGGTGTTTCGGGACTGTTTTGGGGCTGCGAATGGGGCTGTGTTTGGAGGGTGTTTAGTGCGAATTTAAGGCTGTGAATAAAGTTTATTTGAGGGTGTTTTAGGGCTGTGAATGGGGGCTGGAACTCGGCAATGGAGGGTTAAGTTTAGGGCTTGGGCGTGAAGGGTGTTGATGATGGAGGGAGGGTGCGGCAATGGAGGCTATTGGATCTTGAAGGTGCGGCAATGGAGGCTTCAGGGGGATGCTTGGGCGTGCAATGGAGGCTTAAGAGAGTGATTTAGGCGTGTGAGAGAGGTGTATGAGCTAGGTCTTGAATGGGGGGTGAATGCCTCTTTTTATAGGCAAAGAGAGAAGACTTTCCTAATTAGATTAGGAAGGAATCTCCTAATTGATTTCTAATAAGGAATGCATCTCTTAATTAGGATTTGGGATTGGATTTGATTTGGTAGGGATTTGATTTGATTTCTTTTATTTAGGTAAGGATTTACAAGATTTAAACATGTGATAAATATGCATATACCTAAATAAAGGGGCTTTGGGCGTGAATCACATCCTTTGGGCATGGATTTGGTTTGACTTGGTTTGACTTGGGTTGACTTGGGTATTTGGGCTTGGTTGGGTTAGGTATGTGGTCTATGGGAGTTTTTGGCCTAAGGTGAGCTTAGAAACGGAGGTATAACAAGCAACCGAAGCGAAAACAACGAGATTAAATCCATCAAAAATTCTATTTTCCAACTTACCCTTCCAACGTCCGTTTCCCGCGACTTTCATGACTAAAGAAGTAGTTGCCTCCATACGAGACTCATCATTGGGCTAATGTGTAAAAATACAATGCCTAAAGTCGCCCCCACTTTGATGGGACTTGTGCAGTGTGTGACAATGACAATCCTATCAAAGTACGTGCAATGCATTTTTACTTACCTGGCTCGCCAGCTGTCACCTGGTCTGCCTGCTGTGCTGAGTTGATAATGCTAAACCCCGTACCTAGGGCGTCGCAGTTGCGTCTCCATACCTAGAGTGCCGCAGTGATGATGTTGGTTGTCTGAGTGCTAACCCCATACCTAGGGTGTCGCAGTGACGCCTCCGTACCTAGTGTGCCACAAATGTCTGAATAGTCCACATGCCGTACCTGGCGTGCTAACCCCGTACCTAGGGCATCGCTGTGGTCTGAATGCTAACCCCGTACCTAGGGTGTCGCGGTGACGTCTCCGTACCTAGAGAGCCACAAATGTCTGAATAGTCCACATGCCGTACCTGGCGTGCTAACCCCGTACCTAGGGCGTCGCTGTGGTCTGAATGCTAACCCCGTACCTAGAGTGTCGCAGTGACGTCTCCGTACCTAGAGAGCCACAAATGTCTGAGTAGTCCACATGCCGTACCTGGCGTGCTAACCCCGTACCTAGGGCATCGCTGTGGTCTGAATGCTAACCCCGTACCTAGGGTGTCGCAGTGACGTCTCCGTACCTAGAGAGCCACAAATGTCTGAGTGCTAACCCCGTACCTAGGGTGTCACAGTGACGCCTCCGTACCTAGAGTGCCACAAATGTCTGAGTGCTAACCCCGTACCTAGGGTGTCGCGGTGACGTCTCCGTACCTAGAGAGCCACAAATGTCTGAGTGATAACCCCGTACCTAGGGTGTCGCAGTGACGCCTCCGTACCTAGAGAGCCACAAATGTCTGAATGCTAACCCCGTACCTAGGGTGTCGCAGCTGTGATATCTCCATGCCCGGAGTGCCGTACCTGGCTGAACTGATCTGATATCTCCATACCCGGAGTGTCGTACCTGGCTGAACTGATATCTCCATACCCGGAGTGCCGTACCTGGCTGATCTGATATCTCCATACCCGGAGTGCCATACCTGGCTGATCTGATATCTCCATACCCGGAGTGCCGTACCTGGCTGATCTGATATCTCCATACCCGGAGTGCCGTACCTGGCTGAAACTGATCTGATATCTCCATACCCGCGGAGTGCCGTACCTGGCTGATCTGATACCTCCATGCCCGGAGTGCCGTACTTGGCTGAAACTGATTTGAACCAATGTGGGCCTCGCCCACAGAATGCCATACCCGGCAGGTCTACTACTGATGCCGATTCTCTATTTTGCACACTGTAGTGCCTCTCTTTGAGATAATCTTGATAGCTAAACATATTTTTGTCCTCAACAGATGCTTCGCGTCAAAGCCAAAGAATCTTCAAAGTATTCGACATACTCAAACCCAATCCCCTGAATGGGTGATCTGAACCAGACTTCTAGAGTGTGTGTGTGCTAAGGCTCCTTCGCAGCTTATTCCTTAAGTCAGCCAACTCGATGATTTCTCTTCGGAGAATCGGATCAGTGGGTCTAACCAACCTGGATGTCTGGGTCACATTCTGTGATTACTGTAGCATACTTAACATGATATGGTCTTCTTTTATTGCATCGTCTCTTTCTTTTCATTATTTTCCTTCATTTTTTCTTTTTTTTTTCTTTTCTTTTCTCTTTTTCTTTTTCTGACTCACCTACCCTTTAAGGTAGCATTTCTCCTCATGGTGGTCCTAATACTCGCCCATGGGTAGCTTCACGCTTATCGGTTATAGGCGGTCTATTTCTTTTCTTTTCATTGTAGATACTTTTCTTTCTTTATTTTCCAACCATATCATGTATCGTAGCAAAGGCAAATCAGTGTGGACATCCAGGCAAACGGTCATTCACCAATCCACCATCTCTTCAACTAGTCATCTCATCAACCGCTCAGGCTTCTACTGTTGAGATACCTTTATCAAGTGCTTCATGAGTCCAGAGTCAGATCAATCCATTCAGAATACCGGATAAGAGCGCGTCTCGCGCTTCTCGCTTCTAAGGCTTCTCCCTACAGCACATAATGTCATCACCGGACATATGTTTAACCATCAAAGACTTATCTCTCACTTTTTTTTTTACTCACTCACTCACTCAATCAAAGGAATTCTTCCTCTTTACTGCTGACCATGTGGGCTTCGCCCCCGGGATCCATACCCAAAATTCAAACTCAAAATGGGCCTTAACCCTTAGATTACCATCTGAATCTTAACACCGATGTGGACCTCAGCCCTAGGATTTCTTCTCAAATTCAATACAGTGTTTTCGCTGTTTCTGATTAGCTTGTCTTTGCCGCTTTCTCTTTTATTCTTCGATACCTGTGAATATAAAACAAAAACACAAAACACGCAAAAAAAAGGAATGCAATAATGGGTTATATGTGTGCATGCATGCATGAGTTCTCTTTATCCCGTTGGGTTAGGTCTTCTGCGGATGACTATTCAGTCTTCTGTCCCTCAGGCAAAATACAACTTCAATCTGTCAACATTGATCGGCTCGGTGAACTCATTCCCTTCCAAGTCCGACAGTCTCACTGCTCCATTTCCCATTACCTTCTGAACAATGTATGGTCCTTCCCAATTTGGTCTGAACTTCCCTCTTGGGTCTGTCGTCGACGGCTTCGACTGCTTAAATACCAGATCACCTTTCTTGATCTTGGTAGGACGCACCTTCTTATTAAATGCTCGGGCCAACCTCTTCTGATATATCTGCATGTGATGCAAGGACTTCATCCTCTTCTCATCCATCAATGCTAACTGCTCAAACTTCTGCGAGGTCCATTCTTGTTCAGGTAACTCTGCTTCTACTGACACCCGCATGGACTGTATCTCAACTTCCACCGGCAGTACCGCTTCCATTCCATAGACTAAAGAGTAAGGCGTAGCTCTGGTCGCCGTCCTCATAGATGTTCTGTACCCCCACAGGGCATACGGCAGCTTATCAGCCCAGTCTTTATAATTCTCCGTCATCTTCGCCAGAATCGTCTTTATTGTCTTTTTGGATGCCTCAACTGCTCCATTAGCCTGCGGTCTGTATGGTGAAGACTTATGATGACCTATCCCATACCTCTGTAACATCGCCTTGTTCTCTCCCTGAAACTGGACTTCATTGTCCGTAACCACGTTATGTGGCATACCGTACGGCATATGAGATTCCGGGCTATGAACTTAGCCATTGTTTTGCCATGACATTACGGAATGACTCGGCTTCTACCCATTTCGAGAAGTAGTCCACTGCTACCACTATAAAGCGATGTCTGTTTGACGTATTCGGTCGAATCTCTCCGATCATATCAATTCCCCATGCTGAGAAAGGCCACGGTTCTGAAAACCCGTGCAATTCTGTATGCGGCAAATGATTCAAATTCCCATGCGCTTGACAATCATGACAGTGCCTTACCAGCTTCGCGCAGTCGGCTTCCATGGTTGACCAGTAAAAGCCTTGTCTCACAATCTTGCGGGACAAGTTCAATCCGTTCATATGCGGTCCACAGATGCCAGCATGCACTTCATCCATTATCTTCTGAGCTTCTTCCTTTCTCAAGCATTTCAGCTGAACACCGTTCGCTTGCCTCTTGTAAAGTTCTCCCTTCAGACTCACATATTGAGCAGCCAACTTCTGAATGGCGATTCTGTCTTTTCTGCTCGCTTCCTCTGGGTATTCCCCATGTTCTAGATACCTCTGGATGTCATAATACCACGGTTTTCCGTTATCGACCTCTACTCCCAAGATCCTCTCTATCTCATAAACCGGTTTGCTGGCCGTTGTCAACACAAGTGGTCTCATCACCAATTTCTCTGGATTCTCCCAGGTTGCGGCTAGCGTTGCCAATGCATCTGCCATCTGATTTTCTTCCCGAGGCAAGTGCTGAAATTTGCAGTTAGGGATAGCATGTGCTAGGTTTCTGAGGTGGAATAAATACGGCTTCAACCGTTCTTCTTTTAACTCCCATTCTCCTTGCATCTGTCGGATCACCAACATTGAATCTCCGTAAACATCCACGTTCGTAGCTCTCAAGGCTGTTAATGCAGTCAATCCGAATGCACATGCTTCATACTCAGCCATATTGTTAGTTACCCTGAACGTCAACCTCTTGGCCATAGGCAAAGTCTCTCCCCCAGGGGTTACTATTACAATACCGATTCCGGCTCCTTTGCAGTTCACTGCTCCGTCAAAATACATCTTCCATCCTTGGACTGCTATATCTTGGATTTCTTCGTCGGGGAATTCAAACTTGTACTGATCCCCTTCAACAGGTTGTAAGGCTAGGAATTCTGCCACGGCTCGCCCTTTGATTACCTTTGAAGTGAGGTACTCGATGTCAAACTCAGTCAACAGTACTAACCATCTGCCCAGCTTTCCAACTAGTGAAGGCACCGAATGTAGATACTTCAAAGGATTCTCCTTTGCGACCACTTGGATCTTGTAAGACTGGAAATAATGGCGTAATTTCCTGGACACCCATACTACTGCTAGACAAATCTTCTCTACTTCCTGATAGCGGGCTTCGTACGGAAGCAGCTTCTTACTGAGGTAGTAGACGGCGTGCTCTACTCCTGTCTCATCGGCTTGTACCATCATCGCCCCCAGCGCTTCGGGTTCAATAGCCAAATAAAGCACCAAAGGTCTGCCCTGTTTCGGAGGTCTCAGGACGGGAGGTTTCACCAAATATTCTCTGATTCTGTCAAATGCTTCTTGACACTACTCATTCCACTTTACTGGCTGGTCTTTCCTCAACAGCTTGAAGATAGGCTCACACACTGACGTCAACTTTGCAATGAACCGACTGATATACTGGATTTTCCCAAGGAATGCTCTGACTTCTTTTTTTTCTAACCCAACGGGTATCCATGATGGCTTTTAAGACACAAGAGTTAACATGATGCATGTATGCATGAGATGTATGCGATGCATGGAATATATAAGTTGGCCCATTATCATTTTAAAGCATTCAATCGCACCATTGCGTGGTGCAAACTTGTCCCAGTTGAAAAGGCCCAACAGGTTTACACTTTACAATGATATGGCTAAATGACTTCAAATGATAAGAGGCCCATTCACAAAGTGGCCCACCGGCATTTTAGAAGCTTTTGGCCCAACTGTCAAAGGACACAAACTTGCCCCAGTTTAAATGACCCAACAAGTTCACATCCTTGGCAAAAGGTCCAACTGGATCCAAATGACGGCGGTCCAACACACAAACATAGAATAAATAACTACCGGTTCTTTCAAGGCTAAGTTTCACAAGTGGGTTCACGGGGCGCGGACAAAGGCTCTCGTTTGACGAAGGATTACCCACAACTAGGACTCCCCACTCAAGGGTTCAAGCGACAAGTGAGTGCACCTTTTTTATACCTTACGGTACGTGCCAACGAGTTACGGTGTGTGACTAACTGTCGAATGGATTTCCGTTGTAGATTCCCCAGAGGGAAGGTGGAGCGAGGCTCTCTTAAGTACCCAAGCCCCTTAGGCTCTTATCACTTGGTGTCAGGAATAAACAACGAGTTTCCAAAAGTATGTCACAACGAGCTACAAGTAATGATTTATCTAGGTGCCTTCACAGCTTTTCCCCGAAGGGTAGTGAGTGAAGGAAGACACCCAACCATCACCTAGCTTCAACAAAGCCTTTGATTAACCCCCTCAACCCATTATAGAAATGGTCAACTAATGCACAAATTATACACATCACAAGACATGATTTCGAGGCCGATTCTCTAAAATCCCCAGTGGAGTCGCCAGACTGTAGACAACAGAACCTGGGCGACGCTATTCTAGGCTCGCGGCCTAGTTGGGAAGTACAAAATAACATGGAGTCGCCACCCGGTGTGAACCGGGACAAAGATTTAAGGCCGCACTCACCCCTCGCAAGGGAAGACCTCAAACCGTTGGGTTCGGAATGGTCCCTTACTTATGTCACTTGTGATGATATAATTGTGCAATGAATTAACCAAGTCTACTCAATAATCATGCTCAAGGGTACTTAGATCTAACATGCTTTCATCCAAATAATTCCACGCAATGTAACACAACAAGCATATTGAACCATTAAATCAACATGCATAATCATTAACCCAAACGCATCATAAACTAAGAACATGCATAATGAACAACCTAAACATGCTTTAACAAATAAATAACAAACTAAATTAAACCATGCTTTAAATAATAAACAAATAACCTAAAGTCTATAACATGCTCAAATACAAGTTAGGATGAGACGAGATACGTGTATCTTAAGTGGTACGTGGCATTGTATCCCGAGTGCAGACCATACTACCGTTCATTCGGAATCGGCTATGGAATTTACGTCCGGGTTTCCATCCGATATACCACAAAAGGGAACACATATCCCACCATCCAACAATCACATCATGCTTCAAACGACTCTCATGCAATCATATCATCAAAATAAAATAAATAAAACAAGATAAAGAAGATAAGTGAAAAGGTGCCCTCAGGTCTAACCTCTTTTGTCGTCTAAGAAAGGGCGTTACACGTCCGTTGGAAGGGTGAATGATCCGCTACTCTTTTAGTTCACCAACTCAACGTCTTTCCTCGCTGTTTTTCTGTTCGGGCTGCTGTTTCAAGTCCGTTTCGCTGCTACGTTTCAGGTCACTGTCTTGATGGTTTAGCGGACTGTTTTGGGTGATTTTGAAGGCTTAGGGAGGTACGTTTGTGAGGATTTTTTAGGGAGACTTTATGGAGGTTTTGGGGATGGTGTTTAGGTGATTTTAGGACTGTTTTATGGGTTAAAGACGCAACAAAAACTGACCAGAACAGGGGACGAAACTGTGCAGTTCAAGGTGCAGTGAGGGGTGTTTCGGGACTGTTTTGGGGCTGCGAATGGGGCTGTGTTTGGAGGGTGTTTAGTGCGAATTTAAGGCTGTGAATAAGGTTTATTTGAGGGTGTTTTAGGGCTGTGAATGGGGGCTGGAACTCGGCAATGGAGGGTTAAGTTTAGGGCTTGGGCGTGAAGGGTGTTGATCATGGAGGGAGGGTGCGGCAATGGAGGCTATTGGATCTTGAAGGTGCGGCAATGGAGGCTTCAGGGGGATGCTTGGGCGTGCAATGGAGGCTTAAGAGAGTGCTTTAGGCGTGAGAGAGGTGTATGAGCTAGGTCTTGAATGGGGGGTGAAGGCCTCTTTTATAGGTAAAGAGAGAAGACTTTCCTAATTAGATTAGGAAGGAATCTCCTAATTGATTTCTAATAAGGAATGCATCTCCTAATTAGGATTTGGGATTGGATTTGATTTGGTAGGGATTTGATTTGATTTCTTTTATTTAGGTAAGGATTTACAAGATTTAAACATGTGATAAATATGCATATACCTAAATAAAGGGGCTTTGGGCGTGAATCACATCCTTTGGGCATGGATTTGGTTTGACTTGGTTGACTTGGGTATTTGGGCTTGGTTTGGGTTAGGTATGTGGTCTATGGGAGTTTTCGGCCTAAGGTGAGCTTAGAAACGGAGGTATAACAAGCAACCGAAGCGAAAACAACGAGATTAAATCCATCAAAAATTCTATTTTCCAACTTTACCCTTCCAACGTCCGTTTCCCGCGACTTTCATGACTAAAGAAGTAGTTGCCTCCATACGAGACTCATCATTGGGCTAATGTGTAAAAATACAATGCCTACAATAATTAACCTTACTATGTCCAACAAGGTTCAGTTTCTCTGTTCGGACACACCATCAAATTGAGGTGTTCCGTGAGGAGTCCTTTATGAAAGAATACTATACGCTTTCAAATATTCGAGAAACTTATTGCTTAAGTATTTTCCACCACGGTCTAACCGTGACGGTTTAATACTTTAGCCAATCTGTCTATTTCGTGTCGAAACTCTAAAAGTTTCTGACTTGTGTTTCATAAGATACACTTAACCATAACGCGATGCCACATCCGTAAAGGTTACGGAGTGTTCATATCCACCTCTAGCCCAGCTAGACATGGGCCCACTTGCGTCACAATGAACGAGGGCTAACAGATCGGTGGCACTTGTACTTTTACCAAGAAAAATGTGTTTTAGGCACTTTTCCCAATAAACTAGATTTGTAGAAATCATTTGAATTAGAATCAAATCCATCCTAGTATCCACTCTTCGAAAGTGTGGATATACGAGTCTTGTTAATGTATCCTAGACAACAATACCACTTATAAGTCTCAACTGATTAATTCAGTTTGAGCTATTTGTTTGTCATGTCATATGTATGAGATTCATTTATATTCAAAATATAAATACTGTTATTCACATCTAATGTGTTTATCTCAATATCATCTTTATAAAATAAAACACTTAGTGTTCTATAATATAAAGGTATACCCGCAACGAGTTAAACTTAGATATAGAGATAATGTTTCTAGTCAAACTAGGTACATTATAACAGTTTCCTAATTTAAGTACATACCCGAAGGGTAGTTCCTAAACTTAGGTTTCTACGGTTAAAACAGCGACTCTTGTCCTGTTTCCGACTCGCAGGTCGATCTCAACTGAAGTCAGTCTCCTGCTAATCAGCAGATTCTACACATCAGTACATATTTATGTACCACATCTAGTATCAAAAATCCAATTTTGAAACTAATAGTGAACATGTTTATGACAAACATACTTGAAGTCGGAGTCTTGCCCCGCCTTCACTTCCTTCATGTATGCCTTGTCCATACGGCAGTCACGCTTCCAGTGACCCTATTTGCCACAGTTTAGGCAGACATCTTGGGATATGTCATTTGTCTTCCCAGAAGACTGTGATGATTTTACCTTTGTCCCTTTTAGAAGCTCTGGCTTTGCCTCCTTGAGCATAACCATCAACTCTCCAAGAGTTTACTCTTGGTTCATAATGAACCTGCCCCGACTTTCGGGTAGAGACTATAAGATCAAATCTTTGGTAGTCTCGGCCACGTAGGTAATGCCCAACTATCCCAGCCGATCGATGTCAGCAATCATCTGCGACACCTAGTGCTTGACAGATGTATCCTTTGACATATGCGAGCGAAAGAACTTCTTTTGCAATTTGTACTTCTAAGATCTAAGAATAGATATATGAAGATCTTTACTTCCAACATCATGTTATAAGGATCTAATCCTTTTAGTCTGACGACGGAATTAAAGTATCATTGCATCAAACATAAATGATTGAGCACTAAGGTTATCATCACCATGAGTCTTCCAAAACTCATGCTCCACTATTTGCTCAACTCCAAGCTTAGGCCCGAGATGTCACTCTATCAAATAGAATAACTTCTCAGTTCCCAGGACTATCTTGAGATTTCATTCCCATTTTGAAAATTGGAGCCATTTAAAGATATTTTCTCCCAGGATTATGTTTTAAATGCTAATCTTTCAGTTATCTTGATTGCTATAGTCCAACTATCCAATCAACGATTTTGGGTACTATTGATTATAATGATTATTATAGTCTAACTATATAATCAACTATAATTTGATTGGTTAAATTCAAATATATTGATTACTATAATCTAATTATACAATCAACTATAAATTGAAGTAGTTTGAATACAGTCCAACTGTTTAATTAAAACAACAATTGAATATTAGTCCAACTAATATATTTATTAATAAATATTGACGAAAATTGAAATGAGCGCGTATTGGCAAGTATTTGAACGAAATTGCAAATTCAATACTAGCCTCCCACTATTTTTCGGTGAGCCTCTAACCCTTTGTTGAGTACTCGGGAAACCTAGTTTCCTAGTGGGCTAGGATCCCGTTAAATAACACACAACCTTGACTTTGGCCAACAAGCTGTATGATATTTAACTAGGTAGATCTCTAAGATCAATTGGATCTCATCCAATTCCTAAATCCAGTAGGTGGACATCCAAGTCCGAAACATATATCTAATATATGCCCATATATCCGATATATTCCCTAACCTTTTTCCTATGAATCAACTAAGTCTTGGCTTTGGCACAACAAGCTTAATGATTCCAGTTAAGCGGGACCCATTGACCTTGGAAAGCTTCATAATCGATGTTGATGGACAAGAAGTGATCTTGACTTTGGCCAACAAATCACAACTTGGACAAGACATGTGATATGGAACAAAGCCTTCATGATTCAAACACATCCGCGATGGACAAAGGTCTTGACTTTGGCCAACAAACCAGTGCCAATCTTGGATCTTGAGAATGAATCATTCAATGGAAGGAAAGCTCTTAATATTTATTGAGGGTTTTTCGCGTAATTTGCATCTAATTAATTATCTTTGATTAGGTCTCATCATACACCCTTAAGCATGCATTCTAAAAGCATAATAAGGCGCGGTAAATAAATTAATAATGATATGCGGATGGATATCTCACAAATTATTCCTAGAACAAATCACTCCATTTCCCCTCCCCGGCTAGCACTATTCTTACTTCTACCCAATTACATAACACTTCTAAAGAAACCTCATTTACATTGAGGGGAATAGGTGAGAAGAGAAATACAAAGAGTCAAGAGGTAATAGACTGGACACGCAGATCCAATTTAATAAATTCTAAATTTATTACAACAATTTCCAAAATTGCCCTCACCCATCTAATATCCATCTGATATACATTATTCATACATCACATCCATGTATTCACACAAAACATGTTATCAATCAATCTAATCTAATTAATTAATCTTTGATTAGTGAGCATCCAATGTTCAAACAATGATTTGATTTGCGCAAGTCCAACTCGTTTAAGAATAAGTACTCAAAGTACGAATTCTTGAATTATATCAAACTACAACATTAAATCCAATTTAATTTGTATTCAATACTAAATCTTTATTTAATTCCAAATTAAATAATTACACTTTATTAATAAGCCTTTGCGACTTAGATTCTAATTATAATCTTTATAGGTCTCAAAGCCCAATTAACATCCAATATCAATTTAATTAAAGTCCAATGGGCTTTCAATTAATTTATAAGGCATGGGCTTTGGCAACCAAAGCCCAATAAGGAATCACCATTTGCCAAAAATCAATTTAGGCCCATTAGGCCCAATTAAATCTTTAAAGGCCCATTTAATCATATTTGGACTTGATGGAAATGGTTTTAGACCCAATTGGATCCAACAATTATCATAAACCAAACTTGGCCCAACCAAGCCCATTAAGCCCAAATACAACATTTTTAGCCCAATTCCAAATAAAGCCCAACTAATTAAATTCCAGTATTCCAAATATCATAATTTAATCAATTAAAGTGTATTAGTCATAATTAATTATTTAAATCAACATTTCCAAAATACCAATTTACATAATTAATCATGCTCTAATTAACCAACTTATGTCCAACACAAATTGAAGCAAAATCAATCCCAAAATGCTTCCTAAGCTCACGGCAATTAGGGACTTTTTATATCAATTTTGATTTCAATCCAATTAAATCACAAACTAATATATCCCATGTATTTTAAACACATCCAATTGTCTAAAATTCAAAAATTCCCATGAGCTTATACTAGGGTCATATTCGACCAACATAAGGATTTTGGGAAAATTATTCTAATCAATTTTACACAAATCCAATGATGCAAAACTCTAAGTAATCATCATCTAACATCAACCAAACACTCAATTTGAAAAAATCATGCATTAATCACAAAAGCCCCAAATTAAAGTTTAAGAACCCTAAATCAATTTCATGCTCAATTATGGCTCTGATACCAATGTTGGGTTTTCTAGGCCAAACCAAGATCAAATTAAGCAATGAAACATGTGAATACACCAAAGTAAGAATGCGGAAAATACTCACTTTGATCGGATTTTGGATGCGTTGAACACAAAAATTTTCCTCCTTGAGTTTCGGCCAAGCCCTTTGTTGTGCTCCTTGTGTTGATCTTCAAGCTCCAAGCTTTGAGTGTTGATTCCAAGCTCAAGGATTGGTTTCCCTATCACCTTTGAATGACTCCTTGGATGTGCTAGCATTCATGATTTTTTTTGAATCAAAAATCAAAGAGAATGAACCCTAGGTTCACGCCCAAATTGAGAGAAAAGGAAGAAGACCATTCGGCCATGGTGAGAAAAAGAAAGAGAGAAAAGTGTGTTGTGTAATTTGATTTCCAAAACCAAATACCATTTACCAATTTTTAAAAAATTGGTACAAGTCATTATCACATCAAACTTTAATAATGCTTGTGTAAGAAACAAGCAACCATCAAAACCCATATACTTCTATCAACATAAAGTTGATAAAGTTGATTAGGTGATGTGACATGTGGGCCCCACTTGATTCAAAATCCGAGTGGGCCTGTAACACATCCTGGGCTCGGGTTCGCTAATTCCGAATTAACGAATTTTTCGTTGCGACGTAATTAAATCAAATTTAATTAAATAATTATGCCTAGCAAAATTACTATTCATGTCGCTAGTGAATTAATTCTAAATTAACTCGTTCGTCCGAATTAAAATCTAATTTTAATTCCGCGTCGAAATCTAATTTCGTTTAATATATCGAATATATTATTTTATCGATTAATTCCAAATTAATCGTTCTCTCTTCTAATAGTATTTTATCCCAGATAAAATTTCTCTGCAATTAATCCTAGATTAATTTTCTCTCTCTACTAATTAATCCCAGATTAATTATGTCCGAGTCATACGTCATCGGTGAATCTTTGGGAAGCGACCCATGAGATCCCTGGATATGTTGGCAGTAAATCCGGTCGTCCAACTATCTGAATACGTGCGTACCTAGTACTACGTTCTTACCGATTTACAAGACATGGTTGGCTTCTAGCAAAGCACCGTGCCTACCCAATTCTCCAGAATTATTCTTTTAAGGAATATGTAATCTGTGTCAGGCGTAGTATACGTAGTATTACGTATTGCGATCCAGTATCTGATGTCATATGCAAGGCCTGGCGCTGGAATTGTGTCTGCCCCGTACGAAGCATATATCAGATCTCTGGTAACTAGTCTCTATAATCGGATAAACATGACCTAGTCATATTATCCCGATGACTGCAGTACATAAGAGTACTAGTTCCGTATCATGCGTGATCATCACTCCATATGACTGGAGTGATACTTTGATACTTCCATCTTGACATCACACCCAATACACTACGATTCTCAATATACCCAGAAGAGGCGTACACAGAACCTGTTAAAGCCCTGGACGACCAAAACCAAAGTATATTGATTGTCGCAAGTATTAGCGATGCAAGTCTCAAGTTAAGACCAAATACGCCTACCCTGATTCGGACTTCCATAGACACATAGTCATACTACCAATGAAATTCTGAGGGGTCTATCCAGAGCGAAGCTGTTTCCGTACCATCGGTAAACACAACCTCCTATTACACTTGCATGAGTATCCAATACCCAATTATATTAGAACTATGCCGTTATGCTCCCACAACGCGCACAAGTGCAATACTAGTCTATTCTGCATTATCTATGTCCAATCTCGATAATACTACGACTAGGGATATTTTAATGATTAAACCTTAGTGGATTAATACTGTCTCATATCTTATTAATCCGGAACTAATCATATGGACTTTTATCATTTATATATCCCGGTAATCAAATTACAAATGATAAAAGAGCAATTTCCTTTATCACATAGTTAATTTGTACAACAACACTATGTTCTGTACAAATAGTGATGTTATGGGTCATAATTTTCCAACAGAACAACCTCCCGATTTTGAAAATGGTGATTTACCTAATCATGTGTATAAATTAACCATGCACTTTATGGACTTAAGCAAGCTCCCAGAGCATGGTATGATAGACTTAACTCTTTTATTTTAGAAAATGACTTTGTCATGGGAAAAGTTGATACTTCACTATTCACTAAGCATAAACATGATGGCATGTTAGTAGTTCGAAATTATGTTGATGATATTATTTTCGGTGCTACTAATGCCTCATTGTGTGAGGATTTTCAATATGTATGAGTAGTGAATTCCAGACGAGCATGATAGGAGAGTTCAAGTTCTTCTTAGGATTACAAATCGATTAAAGAAAAGGAGTGCTCATAAATCAAGCCAAATATGTCAAGGAACTTCTAAAGAAATTTGGGATGGAATCAAGCAAACATCATTCAACACCCATGAGTTTAACCTTGAAACTTCATAAAAATGAAGAAGGTAAACCTATAGACATTAAACAATATCGAGGTATGATCGGCTCTTTACTTTATTTAACCCCTAGTAGACTCGATATCATGTTTAGTCTTTGTATGTGTCCAAGATTTCAATCTAATCCTCGTGAAACTAATCTTTGTGCCGTAAAACGTATTTTTAGATATCTATTGGGAACAATTAATTTGGGACTTCGGTACTCAAAAGGAGTGGCTTTCAACTTGATTAGTTATTTCGATGCTGACTTTTATGGATGTAGATTGGATAGAAAGAGTAGAAGTGGTACTTGTCACATATTGAGTAACTTTCTAGTCTCATGGTTTAGCAAGAAACAAAATAGTGTTGCCATTTCCACTACCGAAGAAAAATACATTGTGGCGGGTAGTTGTTGCGCTCAAATACTTTGGATGCAACATACACTTAGAGACTATGAGGTCATCCTTGAGAAAAATCCCATTCAATGTGACAACACAAGTGCCATCAACTTGTCCAAAAATTCTATTCTCTACTCTAGAGCCAAACATATTGATATAATGCATCATTTCCTTATAGATCATGTTGGAAAAGAGGATGTTATTCTTGAATTTGTTCTGACCGATCAACAATTGGCGGATATCTTTACAAAACTCTACACGAAGAAAGTTTCATAAGAATTAGAAGGGAATTAGGCATTATTGCATTAAATGAATGAAAATTTTTTTATTGCCTAATTGTAAGTTTTAAGGTGTTATTGTGATTATTAATGAATTTTCATATGTTTATTGCATATCTAAATTGTATCTCATAAAGCGTAATTATTGCTTCTCCACTCTTTTTAATAATGTCAAAGAGGGAGAAATCATCAAAATGAGATTAAAACTTGTGTTACCTTCACCCTTGTATTAAGAGGAAGCAAATTTGTATTAATGTATTTGTCTAAGTGTTATGGATTTATATTAAAGACACACATTGAGGGAGAGCAAATATTGAGGGGGATCAAAATCGTAAACAATTTGGACTCTCAAAGCTTCATAAGTTTTAAAGATTGCCATTATCAAAAATGGGGAGACTGTTAACGATATTGTCTCAAGATGGATTTTGATGACGCAACACTAGAAGTCTTCGACGCGTATTAGTGAGACATTACAAAAAGATATCGAAGCACATTGGTGGTGAAGAGCATTGAATGTGAAGACTAACACATATTTAAGAAAATCTTGTGTAGTCTTAGCTTATGGCTCTATTTGTAAAAAGAATTGTTTACTTAAGTATCTAAGCTCATATGACACATAAAAATTCATATAGATGCATTATGGTCATGTGCAAAATATTTTAAACCTTCAAATCCTGCATTTTGGCACTGAGACCGGCATACCGATGGACTTGCTCTGTTTTGTAAGCTATCTGGAACCAGCATATATCATACCGGTCTACCATATCGGTCCACCTGTGTATTGCATAGCTATTAGAACCGAAATAAACCATACCAGTCACCCATACCAGTGAGCTTAAGTGTTACACAAGGACTATACTGGTCATCATACTGGTGTCCATATCGGTGAGCCTATTTTTTTTGCATAGCTACTGGAACCGGAAAAGACCATACCGGTCATCATATCAGTGTCCATACTAGTGTAACAGATATATTCAAACGATAATATAGCTGCTGCTCTTGCCAGACCGGCATATCGGTGTCTGGAGACCAGCATACCGGTCTCAGACAAAGCTGTTGGGGGAAGTTTGTACTTTACTATAAATTGAGCCCCAAAATCTTTTTTGCGACTGTGACAACACCTTCTAACAATTCATTGAAAGCAAAAAATCAAAGAAACACAAATCTTATTGATCATTTCATTCTCATCAATTCATAAGCTCATTACTTAAATCTTCATCTACATCTTAGTGAGCTTAGATATATTTGGGTAACATTCTCACTCTTCAATCTTTGTATTTCCTTTGTGAGTACCCAAATAGTATTGTTAACATAAAATTATATTATCCAAAACACTTGTGTGAAATCCCTTGCGTGAAGTTAAGAGAACTCTCAAGGGTGGTGTTTGTGTAAAAGGTTTGAGAGAAACCTTGGTGAAAATATCTTGTTTGTAAGTTTGTTGAAACTAGTGGAACCTTCAAGCATGCTTTAAGAGAGTGGACATAAGCAAGTGATTTGGACGAACCACTATAAACTCGGTATTGTATCTCACTTCCCTTATATTTAATTTGTGCAATTCTATTTCAAATCAGTAGTGTGATTTATAATTGTTGGTAAAATTTGAAAGCGTAAAGTTGACAAGATTTATAATTCCGCATTAATTTTTTAATTACCCAATTCACCCATCTATTGGGTATAGTTGTTACTTGTTATTGCTTGTAGGTAATTTCAGAAATCTACTTCGTGAGTATTATGAAAAAGTATATTTGTATAATAAAAATGACATTATGATGAATAAGAAATTGTCTCTCATAATATACCAATGAAGTTGGAAAATTAAAGAACCCACATAGGAAAGGAAAATAAGGCCAAATGGCTTTATATATAGTTTCTCAATTATGGTTGAGTAATAATGTAAGCATACAAGCTCTCTCTACGCGTGCCGATAAGGGTGTAAATTTCACCTCTGATTGGTTTGAACAACGTGCACCCCGCAAGTCTTGCGTACATGTTCACGAATGTCGGCATCTGTTGAGTGAGACCCGACTTAGTCACATTTTGTAACTTTCTTTAATTTTTTTACTCTTCGAATTTCTTTAATTTTTTTACTCTTCAAGAGCATAATTAATTTTCGAATTAATGGCGGCCATTACAAATGAATTAATGGCTATAATTAATTAATGAATTAATTTGCATTGCTTTTAAATTCATTTAACGCTAAGGTAAATGCCCATGTGTTTGGTTATCCAATAAATTGGCTTCTTAATGGTTTATTAGTAAACATAGAATAGAGATGACTACACCGGAAACATAACACATCACACCCATCTTTTTGTTTGACGTTGCCAATCATTGATTTCTTTGGTTTTTGTGTTGAAAGAGTTCAAGAGTATCGTGAGTTGCTAGAAATAACCTAGTGGTGCGCCAAAGAAATTTCGTCCTCATCTTGGGAAACAGACGTCAAAAAAACCCTAAACACCAATGATAGGAGGAAAATTTATTTTAAGGACACTATATGCTACACAAGCCTCAAGCATTATCTATTTTCCCTTTTATTTCGTATTCGTATCTTATCAGTTTAATTTCATAATTGTTGTAAATTCTTCAAATCTTCAAATATGATGTTTGGATGGAGGAGGGACATGTCCTTTGGATGGTACCCTATGAGGAAATGTCCTCCATTTGTGTGTAAATGGTCCTATGCCCCAAGCGGTGCATAGAAGGGGTACAACCCTTTGAAGGGTTGCACCCCAACCCAAAGGGTGCCCTTGAGGCACCTTTCCTTGCTTATAAAAGGAAGATTTCTTGTTCCTTTATACACACAGAAAGAAATCTGAATTGCATCCATAAAATTTGAGTCTCATTTTGGTTTTGAGTCAGAGAGAGAATTCCACCATTACCTAGTTCGAGATCTTGTTAAGGTGTGCCCCTTGAACAAGAGAAATCCAAGTTATCCTGGGAGAAAATTAGCCACAAATCCGTAGAGCATTGAGACGGGGCTGATAAGTTCTTAAGGACGGAGATTTATCTCGACTCGGACTGCATTTCGTCAATTTTACTAGGTTTTATTGTTATAAAAGTTTTAGGGTTTATGCATGTTAAACTAGATCTACTTTCGTTTTTCTGGTTTTAATTTGTTTGTTGCATGTTGAATTGATGTTTAATGACACTAAATATCCAACAATCTTAAGAACTTATCAACATAGTGTTGTTAGATAGTAATTCGCATGCTTAGAGCAGAAAATTTTCTGGAAAAATACAGTATGTGCATGAAAAATACGTAGGGCGTACGAACTCCCAAAGAACGCGAAGGCCAAAAATGAAAAATTCATAAGAACGTTCGAACGCGTCTTCAAACGCAACTCGAACGCAAGCCTTCTGCCTAAGAACGTTCGAACGCGTCCTAAACACAAATGGAACGCAAACTCTATGGAATTATTATGTTCGAACTCTCGAACACTATACGAACGTGAACTCTCTGGAAACATTCTGTTCGAACGCGTTATCAAATGCTACACGAACGTGAACTATCTGGAACACTTTGTTCGAACGCGTTCTCAAACGCAACACACTGGATAGTCTCGTTCAAACATAGATACGAACGCGACACTAACGAATTAGTCCTGGAATTGTTATAAACTGCAAAGACTTAGATTAATTTAAGTGTTCATAATATTAACTTAGTAAATCATATACTGAAACACAATAATCTTGATAATATAGATTTAAGTTATTATTAGGGTGTTCAATTATCACAAGCATACACATAGTGATAAAGTTGAAAACTAATTGTGTGTTGCATACTTGGTTGAGAATTTAAAGTGTAATTTTACACAAGTAATTCCATCCAATCTTGTTTGACACATACACATATATCTACACATATCGTTTACTGTATTGTGACATTTAAAAGTGAAATACTGAGTTTGAATTGCTAAGAGGTTCTATTGAGAAAGTGGTTAAATGATATTCTATCAAAAATGCGATAAGAGCCTTAGTGGTCAGGGACTTAAGTGGTTACTCTGAACCCCCCTCGTCATCTGGGAATATTCCTTTATTTACTTTTCATAAGAAATCTTGGTTGGAAATTCAAGGACTTGAAACAGGATCATTTGTTGATCGTTGTGTAATTTGTCTTTTTTAGACTTATTGACCCCTATTTGTTTCCAGTTACATTGGGCTAGCGAAAACATCACAGTACCGGTCTCTCATGGAGAAAAAACTGGAGAAGTTTGGTGGGGCAAACTTCAACCAATGGTAGAGCAAAATGTTGTTCTACCTGACAACTCTGCAGTTGGCTAAGTACCTCAAAGATCCTACGGGTCCTGTGGAGGGTGAATCAGAGGCAGCCAAGGAACTGCGAGAAGAGACATGGTCATCTGGCGACTTCCTATGCAAGAACTATCTTTTGGTTGGTCTTGACAATACCATGTACAATGTGTACCAAGGCATGAATTCTGCGAAGATTCTCTGGGAATCTCTCGAGAAGAATGGTAGGTTCTTGGACTACAATATGGTAGATTCGAGAACTGTAATGTCTCAGTTGGGTGAACTACAATTGATCATTCATGAAATACTGGATGAAGGAATGAAACTCTGTGAGACGTTTCAAGTTGCCACTATAATTGAAAAGTTGCCTCCATCATGTAAGGACTTCAGGAGCTATCTGAAACACAAAAGAAGCATATAAGCCTTGAAGACCTTGGAGTTCGATTGAGAATCGAATAGGACAACAAGAAGTCCGAGAAGGCCAGCTAAAAGACTATGAAGTCTAAGGCCAACATCGTCAAGGATGTAAAGGGTAGCAAAAAGAGAAAGAACAGTGTAGCTGATTCTTCCCAAGCTAACAAGAAGTTAAAGGGGAAGTGCTACAACTGTGGGAAAAATGGTCATATGGTAAAGGACTGCAGAAACAATAAGTCTCATGACAAGGGCAAGAACAAGAAAAATGAGGCCCATGTCGCTGAAGATGAGCAGTTAACTGATGAGATCTCAGAGATGAACTCTCAACAGTGATAACTGAAGCCAACCTGGTTGGGAATCCGAGAGAATGATGGGTAGAAACTGGGGCTACTCGTCATATCTGTGCTGATAGTAAAATGGTTTCCTCATATCAGAAGGTCGATGGTGATGATCATCTGATTATGGGAAACTCGTCTACCTCTAGAGTGGTTGGACAATGCACAGTGGTTCTGAAGATGACATCCGGAAATGAGCTTACATTGAAGTATGTTTGCTTGTTCCTGATATTCGGAAGAACTTAATCTCGGGGATCTCTCCTTAGTAAGAATGGCTTTGAGCTTGTATTTGTTTCTGACAAGTTTGTATTGACCAAAAATGATGTCTATGTAGGGAGAGGATACCTCACAGAGGGCCTTTTTAAATTCATCGACACAATGTTAATAATAAAGCTACAACTTCCGCTTATATTATTGAGTCACAAAATGTATGGCATGGGAGGTTAGGACATGTTAATTATGATACGATGCATACATTAATTAACATGACCTTATACCTAAATTTGTATTGATAGCCAACATAAGTGTGAGGTATGTGTTGAAGAAAAAATACATAGAACATCATATAATGAAGTTATGAACCATTGGAACTTGTATACACCGATGTGTGTGATACAAATATTGTGCAAGCAAGAGGCGTTAAAAAGTACTTTGTCACTTTTATCGATGATAGCACAAGATTCTGTTATGTGTATTCGCTGAGGAGCAAAGATGAAGCTATTGAGAGCTTTATACACTATGAGAACGAAGTTGAAAATCAACTTGGCAGGAAAATCAAAAGAATCAGGAGTGATAGAGGTGGTGAATATGTTTAACCATTCGGTGAATATTGTTCTGTGCATGGAATTATTCATGAAACCACTGCTCCTTATTCTCCTCAATAAAATGGGATTGCTGAGCGCAAAAATCGAACGTTGAAGGAAATGATGAACGCCATGTTAACAAGTTCTGGTTTACCCCAGAACTTGTGGGGGGAGCCTTGCTTTCCGCGAACTACGTTCTAAACAAGCTTCCTCACAGAAGATTGGACAAGACACCATATGAGTTGTGGAAAGGTTACGTAGCTTCCTCACAGAAGCCAACGCATGCATCCGGCTTTATCCCGTTCGAACGCGTTTCCGAACGCTACTCGAATACGCGCACGCTGGATAGATTCTTTCATCATATTTCATGCATGTTTGCTTCTTTGGTCATTTCGTTTGCATTACGTATCTAATTATCCGCTTTTATTATTAATGCTTTTATAGTTGTTATTAGTTACGTTATTGCTCTTAGTTGTTTAATATGTCTATGGAATTATGCATTTGTCTTCCTTTTTATTTATTTACGTTTATCGGTGTGCAATGTGCGTTGATTACATTATCTTCCATGTATTGCATAAGACTTGATTATACTATTGCATAAATCTTTTCATTACAATTGGCATAAGTAAGGGATCATTCTGAACCCAACGGTTTGAGGTCTTCCCTTGCGAGGGGTGAGTGCAGCCTTAAATCATTTCCCAATTTGCACTAGGTGGCGACTCCATTTTATTTCTCCGGTTTAGTCCCCCGCGGACTACTCTGTACTCCCGACGAGCCGCTAGCCCGGACAGCGTCGCCGTACCTCTGTACACGTGTCTACAGTCTGGCGACTCTATTGGGGATAGAGAATCAGCCCCGAAATAATGTCTTGTAATGTTTGTGATTTTTGCTTTAGTTAACCTTGTCTCATATATTTTGCATACTGTAGGCACTGCATTTTTGCATATTAGTCCGATGATGAGCCTCGTACGGAGGCACCACCTTTTAAGTCGCGGGAGTCGCGGGAAGCGGACGTCGGAAGGAAAAAGTCAAGAATTGACGTTTTGTTGGATTTTGTTCACTCGCTTAACCTCGGGTTTACTCGTTGAGCCTCTGTATCAAAATTTATTCTCGCCCCGAACCTTAAACCTACCCCTGTGTCCCTTCAACTTCCATGCAAAAATAAAAATCACCAACCAATTAAATAAATTCAAATTAAATCAAACCATTAAAAAATACAAACCAATTAAATAGCAATTTTAACAAAAAAAATAACAAAAAATTAAAACACAAAAAATAAAATACACAACACAAACAATTAAATAATCAAATACAAAACAAATTCCACATACCAAAATTCACCCTCCTTGCACTATTCAAACATGATTTATCCTTCCACCAATTTACTTTACACCTTTGATCTCACCTTTTACCTTGACACCTAATTTCCAAGGCATTATTAGATCAACCCCACATCATTTAGCCATCACCATCCCCTCTCATTTTCTTCATTTTCCATCACATTTTTTTTGAATTTTCAACAAAGGATCACAATTATACATAACCTTTCTTCCATTTCCCAACAAAACATGTCATTTCATTTCCTTTCCTTTCAACCTTTATTCATTTTCAACAAAGAATCACAATTATACATTACCTTCCTTCCATTTCCAAACAAAACTTGTCATCAAATTGATTACCTTTCATTATCACTTGCCAATCTCATTAATGCCCTCCATTTGCCTATTTAAACCCTCATTTTTCTGCCTTGGAACACCTAATACACACTTACTGCCTTTCATCCAACTGGCCATTTTAGCAACCCATTTCCCACACTACTTCACAGACCACAAATCAAACAGCCAAGCCACGCCCTGCACCTTAGCCAATTCACATAGAAACTTATCCAGCAGCACACGCCCAAAACTTCACAGCTCCTTCACCATTAGCCTCTCCTTCATTCACGCACCACACTGCCAACACATACATCATCAACCCTTCATGAACCAGTAGCCCTAAACTGCACCCAAACAACACATTCACTCACTGCCTAACGATTCCAGGAGGCAAGCCATTTAGCAACTCATCACCATTCACAATCCACACTCAAGCCCTCACGTCCCTTACAGTGAAACAAAACCTCAAACACGCACAAACTCATCCACACAAAATGAAACCCTAAGTCACACCTTCTCTCACCTCACTCACTGCCCTTCACCAATCACCCCTACCTCTCGTAACTAGCCATCATTAACTGCTCTTCACTGCCGCACAGATACACTCACAACACACATGCCCCTTCACGCCATGAACCCTCACTGCATGCCTAAAGTTCTTCCCTGCATATCCTAAACACAGCCAGCAACCCTCACGTCCTCAAGCTCTCATGCATCTGCCTCACACCCCTCACGTTCATCAGCCTTCAACGCAAATAACCTACTCAAGCACCCCCCTAACAGCAGCAAAGCCACACATTCTTCACGCCCCTAACACAAAGAACAGCCCCTATACATAAACGCATACACGTACATAGCCTACACTTCGGCCCCCTGAGCTCACCTTGCCTCACGCACCAACTCTCTGCATTCACGTCACAATCCTTCATGAAATCAGCAGCCTCAACGTAACAAACAGCCACAAAACAAGAACCCACGATAGCAGCCCCCCAAAGACCAAATGAACCTCCCTCAGCCAGCCGAGAATAACGAGCAGCATAAACCCAAAATCGTAACCAAAAACAGGCCACAAAACTACCGTGAATAATTCACCCAAAATAACCCTAACTGCCTCCAAGTCATGCACGTGAATCACTCATAATCATAGCCCCATCCATGCAACCCATGCATACGTAGGAATAATGAGAAAAAACCGCCTCTAATACAGCCCAAAATCGTAATCCAAACAGTCCAGAAAATTGTCCCAAAAATCATCCCAAAAATCGTCTCAAAATCATCCCAGAAATCGTCCCAAAAATCATCCCGAAACCGCGAGCGAAACAGTAAAAATAGCGGACCAGTAAAAACAGCGAAAATAGCGAACCAGCAAAACCAGTGGAAATAGCGGAAATAGTTGACTAGCAAAAATAGCGGAAATGATAACCCTTCCGGCACCGTGAAACGCACTCCCGGAAAGTGACTTAAAAAGGTAAGACCTGAGGGCACCCTTTATTTTATTTTGTTGTCCCGGACACGGCGTGCTCGGTTGACGTGGAATACGTTCAACCAAGTATGCGAGGTCCAACATTGAGAACGGCCAAATTCCTTGGCCACATGTTTGTTCCGCATGTATTAATTTAAATATTCATGAGTTATGTTTACTGCTTTCGTGGCTTATCTTTGAAGCATGCAAACCTAGATTTAGGCTTTATAGGAATTTAGACTACTCTGACCAATATGTATGTTAAGTAGACTTGGTTAAAATTGCACAAATCCGTTCATTACAAATGAAGTAAGGGACCATTCCGAACCCAACGGTTTGAGGTCTTCATTTGCGAGGGGTGAGTGCGGCCTTAAATCATTTTCCCGGTTCACACCGGGTGGCGACTCCATTATTCTCCGGTTTTATCCCCCGTGGGCTACTCCGTACTCCCAACCGGGCCGCGAGCCCGGAACAGCATGCGTCGCCCAGTTCCTGTGTCCTACACATACCCTTTCTTACCTTGATGGCATCATGTATCGTGAAGTCGTTTTCGCTCGAAGTGGCGAATCGTTATATGGTATCATCCCTCGTTGGCACGTACCTTAGGGTATAAAAAAGGTGCGCTCACTTAGTCGCTTGAACCCTTGAGTGGGGAGACCTAGTTGTGGGCAACCCTTCGCCGGCGGGAGCCTTTATCCATATCCTTATAAACCTGCATGTGAACTCATCATTTGGATCCAGTTGGACTTCTCGTCATAAGATACGAACTTGTTGGGCCATTTAAACTGGGACGAGTTTATGTCTTATGACGATTGGGATAAAAGCTTCCAAAATGTCGATGGGCCACTTTGTGTTTGGGCCCCCTCTCATTTGAAGTTGTTTAGCCACGTTATCGCAAAAGTGTAAACATGTTGGGCCTTTTTCAACTGGGACAAGTTTGCACCTCGCAATAATATGATTGAATGCTTGGAAATGATAATTGGCCAACTTGTATGAAAACCTTGATGGACTTAGAAAATTCAATCATGATATAAATATGCTAGAAGCATGAGTCCGATATCCACATTGGCTTTCATCCATGAATGATACGCCTTGTTACGGCATATTTATTTATTTTGGATACCTCCAAGTTCATCCCCACGACCGTGATTACCGAAGGCCCAATTCGTCATTTCTAGACAATGGCATGATCCCATAATAGGCTTAATCCATGTTGTAAATGGGCGGTCTTTGTCTTTTACCAATGGAAAGGAACCGAGGTAGCCAAAGTTCACCCCGTAGCATAAGAGAGAACGATTTTGTGTACCCCACATTGGTACATAAAATAAGCCATATCTAGGATAGAAATGGACTTTCCACGAGTGTATGAGGAATAAGGTCGGAAGGATATATGATGTTTTGATAACCATATGCATCTCATACATCTCATGCATCTCACGCATACACGCATCATGCTAACCCATGAGTCTTAAAAGCCATCCTAGACATCCGTTGGGTTAGGAAAAAAAGACTTGTCAAGAAGAGTTTAGCAAACATGGATATCGGGGAAGAGGAAGCCGAGAAATAGAAAATTTTATGGCAAGAATAAAAAGACCATTGGGATGGGCCTTTAGTAAAAAAAAAAAAGAGAAAAATGAAAAAAAAAATGAAAAAAAAAATTTGTTTGTTTTTAGTCCTTAATAGTTAGGCATAAGTCCAATGATGAAATCGTTTGCTTTAGGGTGAAATCTTAGAAACGATAAGTTCTTGATGTGCTTTTATCTGATACTTTGAGTAATTGATCTATGTTAGACCCGTAAGCACTTATTTATAGGTTCTTAGCAGTGAAACTTGAGTAGTCGGCAAATTGACTAGTTGAAGAAATTGTAGGTCGATGAATGACCATTTTCTTAGATGTCTATCCTGACTTGCTTGTGTTATGATGTGTGGTATGGTTGAAAATAAAAGAAAAGTCTCTAAAAAATAATAATAAACCACCTATAACCGATAAGCGTGAAGCTACCCATGGGTGAGTATTAGGACCACCATGAGGAAAAATGTTACCTTAAATGGTAGGTGTGTTAAAAAAAGGAAAAAAAAAAAGAAAGAAAAAAAAAGAAAAAGAGACAAAAGAAAAAGAAAAATCATACCATGTTGAGCACGAAAAAGCAATTGCAGAGCACAATTGAGACATCTAGGTTGGTTTGACCCGTCGATCCCAATTTTGAAAACGAAGTCATTGAGTTGGCTTACCAATGAATCGAGCTGTAAAGGAACATTTGCACACACACACTTTGAGTCTGGCTTAGATCATTTATTCAAAAACTCAGATTTAAGTTGCATTGAGTACTTTGAAGGTTTTCTGGTCTCATTATTGAGCATTCTTTGAGGACAATAATATGTATAACTATTGGGACTATTTCATAGCCAGTAATATAGTATGTTTATACGAAGTGACACGTCATGTAGTCCAACTTGACCTAGTGCAAGCAACGAAGAGCAGAAAGTTAAACCAGGTCTGGGGGCGACCAGTCTACTACCTCGCGAATCAGGGACACAACGAGATCTTGAGTCATGGGACCAAAGAAAGCTGAGCAATCACCATAGTAGAACTGGCAGAAGGAAATTGTAAGCAGACCCAGGGGCGACCGAAGACATTTGTAGGCAAAGGGCACAAGGAGGGCCTAACCCATCGCAATAGGAAATGCATCCATGCATACACGTCACATGCACGCAATTTTTTATTTTATTTTTGTTCGCAGGTTTTGAAGAAAAGCGGCAAAGATAAACAATTCAGGAATAAATCCCATAATCAGCACAATTCGGGAATAAAACCCACAATCAAGACAAGTTCGGGAACAAAGCCCAGAGTCGAGGCCCACATTATCAGCAGTTTCGGGAACAAAGCCCACTCTCTACACAGTTCGGGAATAAAGCTCACATTCCGCACGGTTTGGGAACAAAGCCCACACTCAACATAGTTAAGGGAATAAAGCCCACAATCAACGCAAGTTCGAGAACAAAGCCTAGGGAATAAAGCCCACAATCAACAGTTCGGGAACAAAGCCCACAATCAATTTAATTCAGGAATAAAGCCCACAATCAACACAGTTCGGGAATAAAGCCCACATTCAGTACAACTCGGGAACAAAGCCCATAATCAACACAAGTTCGGGAACAAAGCCTAGGGAACAAAGCCCACTCTCAACACAGTTTGGGAACAAAGCCCACTCTCTACACAGCTCAGGAATAAAGCTCAGGGAATAAATCCCACATTCAGTACAACTCGGGAACAAAGCCCATAGTCAACACAGTTCGGGAACAAAGCCCACATTCAGTACAATTCGGGAACAAAGCCCACACTCAGCACAGATCGGGAACAAAGCCCAAGGAATAAAGCCCACATTTAGCACAGCTCAGGAACAAGACCCTCAACTTGGTGGTTCGGGAACAAAGCCCATAGGTCGTAGCGCCTCGCCATCAACCCATCTCACATCAGTAATGGTTCGGGAATGAACCATCTCATCAGTAACGGTTTGGGAATGGACCACCTCTCAAGTAACGGTTCGGGAATGGACCACCTCACAATAACGGTTCGGGAATGGACCACCTCTCACCAACTCAGTTCGGTAATGAATCCTAGAGATCGCAGCATCTTGCAGGGATGAACCTCGGGGGTCGCAGTACCTCACCACCATCAATTCAGTTTGAAGCATCTCAGAATAACAGGTAAGTTAAGCAACAGCTGGCGAGCCAGGTAAGTAAAAATGCATGCATGACTTTGATAGGATTATCACTGTCACACACTGCACAAGTCCAATCAAAGTGGAGGCGACTGTAGACACTGTAATTTTGCATAATGCCCAGTGATGAGCCTCGTATGGAGGCATTACCCGATAAGTTGCGGAAGTTGCGGGAAACGGAAGCCGGAAGGGAAAATTCTAAAATTAATAGCTTATCAAATTTAAATTCGCTAGTTAGTCGCGGGTTCACTTAGTTTCAAACATTATCTTGGCCCAAAACCCTCGCACCCATCCAAAGCCCATACGCACCCATCCAAAGCTCACATGCATAACCCTAACCCTAATGCACCACTATATAAAGATAACCTAAACTAAACCCTAACTGACCTCTCTCTTCCATCTGGTCGGCTCTCACTGAAAAAATGAAAAGAACGAAACCCTAATACAGACCAAGGGCTCATATCTCCTCTCTCTAACCTCTCGACCAACTCCCTCTTCTCTCTCAAAACACCTCGGCAAGGCAAAGAAAACCCTACAACACCCTTTACCCTTCACGACTCCACAAGCTGACATACGGCAAAGCCACACACTCACGGCAGGCCACACACCTTGCTCAACAAAACAAACACAAGCAGCCACCGATCAAACAAACGAAAAACCACAAACAGCAAATAACCCTTCAACAACCGACTAAATAAACAACAAATAACCAGACTCAAAAGCAGCCCCACGTATACCACTCACCCTCTGACCATCAACCGACACACACTCAGCTCTTTCATCTCTCAACGATAAAAAAGAAAACATTATTCTTCTCTCTCACTCAAACACACACAACCAGAAAAAATTCCTTAGCCACACACTCAGCAACACAGAGAAACCATCCCCTCAAGTCGTGAGCACACCACAACTAAACACAAAAGCCCTCCACTGACAATAACAAAACAGCCCCTAAATAACCAATAAAACAGTGAAGAAAATTGCCAAAAAAGTGAGGAAAACGTGAAGCAGTGAAGGAAAAACACACAAGCCTAGACACGTGAACAACAAATCCAATAAAAGCACCCCCACCAAACTGCCGACAAAAAACCCGAACATCCGAGAACAAACCCCTTCATAAACGTCAAAATAGTGAACAAAACTGCTCCCAAAACAGTCCCCTATTTCACCCGAAATAACCCCGAAAAATAGTCCAAAAACCACCACAGAACATCAACTGAAACAGCGGCAAAAACAATGGAAAACAACTGCCAAAACATCGAGTGAAAATAGAGAAAACAGCGAGTAAAATAGTAGCGAACCCGAGTCAGATAACTAGAAAAGTTAAGGAGCATTAACTCTTCCGGCGATGACGTAACGCACTTCCGAAGAGCAACTTAAAAGGTAAGACCCGATGGCCCCCTTTAATATATTTTATTTTGTTATTCCGGACGCGGCATGCCGCGTTGGACGTGAAATACGTCCAACCGGGTATGCGAAATCCTACATTGAAAACGGCCAAATTCTTTGGTCACATATTTTATTATTCGGCATTTATTTCGTGTTATTTGTCTTTTTTTTTTACTATTTCGTATTTAACTTGCATTTATGGTTGTTTTATTATTCCGCATTCATTTTGTGTTGTTTATCTTCCTTGTTATTTCGTATATTTGTCTCTTCGGTTATTTATTGTTATATGCATTATCATATTTCATGTGTGTCAACATTGGGTTAATGATTGCGTTGTGTTAATGATTGCGTGTTATCCGAATGGACGGTAGTGCGGTCTGTACATGGGATACAACTCCACGTACCGCTTGAGAAACATTCTTGCATGTGTTTATGTCATTTTAGACGCCACTTTGGTAATCTTATTCGAACACGTTCTCAAACGCTACACGAACGCATGCATTCTGTCTCTCTCCGTTCGAACGCATTTCCGAACGCTACTCGAACACATGCATTCGGCCTCACCCCGTTCGAACGTGTTTCCGGACGCTACACGAACGCGCATGTATATGTCTTTCCATACATGATATCTCGTCCCGTTTAAACACGTTTACGAACGCTACTCGAACGCATGCATTCGGCCTTATCCCATTCGAACGTGTTTCCGAACGCTACTCGAACGCGCGCACGCTGGACATATTCTTTCATCATTTTTCATGCATGTTTGCTTCTTTGGTCATTTCGTTTGCATTACGTATCTAATTATCCGCTTTTATTATTAATGCTTTTATAGTTGTTATTAGTTACGTTATTGCGCTTCGTTGTTTAATATGTCTATGGAATTATGCATTTGTCTTCCTTTTTATTTATTTATGTTTATGGGTGTGCAATGTGTGTTGATTACATTATCTTGCATGTGTTGCATAAGACTTGATTATACTATTGCATAAATCTTTTCATTACAATTGGCATAAGTAATGGACCATTCTTAACCCAACGATTTGAGGTCTTCCCTTGCGAGGGGTGAGTGCGGCCTTAAATCATTTCCCAATTCACATTGGGTGGCGACTCCATTTTATTTCTCCGATTTAGTCCCCCGCGGACTACTCCGCACTTCCGACGGGCCGCGAGCCCGAACAGCGTCGTCGTACCTCTGTACACGTGTCTACAGATATCCTCTACACTTTGATGGCAGTCACGTCACCAACCTATTTAGGTCAGACCTCCGCCTGTTCGTTGGGTGTGGACTGATTCTCAAGATATCATTTGTGTGTCAAAAAAGGATCTGTCAGTACTGTGTACATAGCATATGTATTCAATATTAGGTTAGTGATCTGTTAATTCCATGGGCTCATGGTACGCTGTAGAAATAAGTTCTAAGTGTTATTAAGAGATCATTAATTAATATGTCGATGATGACGTTTATATTTGTATCTCTGGTATAATCCGGATACCTGTGACAGAAGTATTATATGTATGCAATGACCTCGACCTGTATAGTTCAACGAGTTTATATGTGGTTGTCATAATTTACGGATGGGTAAATTATGGACATGGAATTGGATTTCATGAAAGATATGTCTGAACTTAGAGAGTCTCACATAATGGAATATACTCGTAGAACACTAGGGTAACAGTGATAAATAATATTCATTATTTATAAATCATTTAACGGTTAAACGAATAAATACATGCATAATGATATTTCAGTAATTTCTTAATTAATGTGTATTTGTATTTAATACATTATTTTATTAAATAAACATGAATTAATTGTCAAATAAGATTTTTGAAAAATATCATAAATATATGTATTTTGATTATTTAATGTAAAATAATTCATATATCTAGATATTTATATTTAGTAATTATTTGATTATTTAATTGTTAAATAATTAAAGTAATTAAAATAGAAATATCTAAAGAGATGATTAAGTTAGAAAATGATTAAGTGTAATTGGTTACACTTATTTTTAACCTTTTTGGAAAAGTGATATTTTTCTTCTTTTATTTTGATAAAAAAAATTCAAAATATATTTTTCTATTTCTTAGCAATTTTCGGTCAAGGGGTTAAAAATATAAAAGGTTTAGTTTTTCATTTCATTCATTAGATTAAGCCTCCAAAATACACAACACAAAAGAGTTGAGAGAAAACAAAATGCTAAACCAAAAATACAAAGGAAATCTTTGAAAATAAGGTATTTTACTCACTTTCTTTTATTTGAAAATTATTTCTAGAGTACCATAACTCAACGTATGATGTGAGTTTGTTTTTCCCTCTCTTGAATTTGTGTTGAGATGCTTGGAAGCTTGATACTATGATATATGCATGTATAAAAATTAAAGTAAGCTTATTAATGGTTTATAAGCACATTTTTTATCATTTGATGACTTAGTTGTCACTCTAAAGTTGTTAGGCCACTCATTGATGACCTAGAAATGTTCTTGAGTTATTTCAAAGTGTTGAGGCTTGATTGGTGTTGTATAAAATGGATTAAAATTTTGTATTGAATTAATTTTGGTAATTGAAAAAATTAAGTTTTATACCTAAATCAAAATTGGGGCTTTTCATATATGGTATGTATTTTGATGTACATAAGATGTATAAAACATTTTGGTAGTGATTGGAAATCACCTAAGCTTATATTGGACAAATTAGAACTGAAATGATCAAAGTGCAAAAATTTGGCTTTCTTTGGGGTTCTCGGCAATTTGAGATTTTTTGGGCAAAAATCTGATTTTTAATTTTGAGTAATTAGAATAAATTAGTTTATTTTAATTACCCAATAAAAATCAATTAAATCGGGAAAAAATTATTTTTCACCTTATGCTACGTTACCTAATGCTACGTTAGCTGATTAAATTGTTAAAAACATCAACACCCTTCTCCTAAATAGATTAGGATTTGTCTTGAATCTTCGGTCCTTGGTTGACTTGGATTTGTAACCTCTCTCTTTAATTGAAGTCCAATTCTTATTTTCCTTTCTTCCATTGGGCTGAATGGCTTATATTTGTCACCCCGAGATTCTTCAATCTTCATAAATAAGGATTAATATTCTTGAGTTGTTGTTGAGTCTAATTATGTTACATGGATAACTAATTAAGTCAAACAAAGGAACCTTGTTTGACTAGGGTTCCTTAGTTGGCAAGTCTCATTCCCTAAGAGGTTTCTTTACTTGTCAATGGAGGAAACACTTTAGACGAGCACTGCACAATTTTTAAGGTTCTGGCATTCCCCTTTCTTCAAGCTTACCCTTGCTTTCAAGGGTAAAACTTTTACACCCTATCTCATTATGCCTCTCATCCACTAGGATCTTAGCACACTCCCCACTTGAATCCACTCAAGGCCAATAGTGTAAAACTTTCTTATCATGCTTGATGATCATTGAAGGGATCTTCAATATGTGGCCATTTGCTTCATTTTATTCCACTCTAGAGTTTTACTTGTAGTTCTATAATATGATGTCATTTAAGGTTTTCCATGATTGATAGGTTGTTGTCCTCCACTTTTCTTTCAAATTATTTCAAGTTTGCTGCGGTCTCACACCTTATGGATGTAAGTTTTTTCTATCATCTTCTATTCCATTCTCCTCAATTTGATTCCTCAGTTGACCATTACATGTGTCAACTTTCATTATTTGAATTTATGTATTGATCTCCTTTTAACTTGTGAAGTTGAGCAACAAGGTCTCTTTCTATTGTAAAAATTTTCTAGCACAATTTTAAATTAAAAGATAGTAAAGAAAAGTGAAAAAGTTTCAGTTGATATACCTCCTTAAAGATAAAAGAAAATAAATTGTTAGATTTATAACTTAAAAGACTATTCAATCATTTTTTTTTTTTATCTCTCTAATTTTGAGTGTAAGATGCCTCAGAATGAGCTATGAGTAGATTAATTGTAGGATGTACTTATCTATGTCAGTGACACATAGCTACAAACTACGTTTAAAAGTTCCTTTCTATAGACTCTTGAAGGTTTGTTTCCATTTTTCTATCTGGAGAGTGTTGTCTTTAGATGCCTATAAAGAGTATTTTAAAGTCTCACATTGCTGGTTTAAAACCCTTTCTTATTGTTTATATTGTAAAATATTTTAATGGACCAGAAAAATGTGCAAATAGAGGAAGGTCTTACGCGTATGAGAAATGGGCCAAAAGCCCAATTCATGTATAAATCAATCGAATTTGTATATTCAATTCTGGATATGCATGGAGTCGCGCCTGGTCTCACGGATTCCAACCCTGATCCTGCTGATTCAAAACAACTAGACTTATGGATTCACCCCAACAAAGTTCGTAGACACACTATCATCAACACATTATCCAATAAACTCTTTGATATATATTACTCCTACAAAGAAGGGAAGGTCATATGGGAATCCATGAACCTGCAATACACTGCTGAAGACGCTGGAAAACAAAAATTTGTCATTGGCAACTGTTGGTGGTTATTCCTAGCACCAAGACATCTGAGCAGTGCGGCGAGAGTAGAGAGGGTATTTTCCTCATATGGGAGTCCAGCTTCCATAAGGTTTGATTCTCTCCCTTGACCAGCCTCTTAGTACCGGCCCGACCTTCAGAGTAGTGCCGACCATATGATGTGGCATGTTCTGACGATTATTACCGACCACTTTATGGTCCGACATCGACCACATGACATGTTCGGGCATTATCAGATCGGCATTAGCATTCTCGGCTCAGAAGATCATTGTGACCGACCTCTTGGAGACTGATCTGTTGGCAGGGTATTCCAGACTCTTCCTTATATCATTCTCCACTGCTTGATCCTCTCAAGGTTCGTAACATCGCTATCACATGGGGCAGAGTGTAAGAAAAAGGAAGGGGTGAAACGTCACTATCATATGGGGCATAGTACAAGGAAGGTTTGAAACGTCACTATCACATGAGGCAGAGTACGAGATAAGGTGAAGGGGCAGGATAATGAGGTAGTAGGTTTGTTCTCGCCCAGGTAGCTGTGGGGAAGAGAGCCGGTCAACCATTCAGAAATCCACGTGGGTGACATCACCTAGGTTCGGGAATGGTGCTACACGTTCACTAGTATAAAAGGGGAGGGAAAATACATTTGTAAAGGTTGGTTAGTGGATAGTAAAAAAAGAGCTTAAAAAAGAGAATAGAACTATCTTGTAAAAGGCAGAACACAAACAACTCGGTTCCACTTTGACCAGTAGTAAAACAGGTCAGCCGAGCTCATTCCAGTAATAAAACACCCCCACTCATTTTGTGCCCGTGGACGTAGGATGGATCCATCCCGCCGAACCACGTAAAAATTCTTTGTTGATTGTGTGTTTTATCCGCTTTTTGTCAAAGTTTGCTTTTGGTCCCCATAACCAAACAAATTCACAGTTGGGGGATGATTGTCCCGAGAGCTCTATCCCGATATTGCATCTGAGACCAAAATCACCCGTCAACAGTTGGCGTCGTCTGTGGGGATCGAACAGAAAGCAACTTGCGTAGTAGGACGATGGCAGATGGTGGAAACCACAGGTCATCAGAGAGCTCAGCAACAGAATGGATGGGAAGAATGGAGAAGAGCATGAGGAAAGACATGGAGGAAAACCAGACCATCATGAAGTCCGTGATTGATAAATTGGAAAGAATGGAAAAAGCGAACAATGAGAGATTCGAAGCCGGGACAAGCCGGAGGCGAAATGAAATAGCAGAGGGAAAGAAAGTCGTAGATCTGAGCGAGGATGATGAACCTATGAGGAAAGAACCCTACGGGGTGAGATTTGTGGTGATGGCAAGGGATTCGCAGGCAGGGGGCATGTGGGAAGAAGAAGAGGAAAGGCAGTCACCAGACTCCTCCTGTAACAGCCCACACATCACCAAAAGATGAGATAAGAGACATGGTGGAGCTGGACGAGAGGTCTCTAGTCGTAGGATGCGTCGTGCCCGGAATGACAGACGCGAGGAAGTCCGTGGAAGGCAGCGTGGGGACGCTGATGGCAATATGAAAACTTGGTTTAGAAAAGAAATGGCTAAGTGGGAAGAAAATTTCAAAACTGATAACATGGATGCTCGGGATGGCGAAAATGAATCTCCCTTTACGGAGGAAATAAGGTCGGCAGAGTTCCCAAGATAATTCACCATGCCATCAAATGCCATACCGATCCAAAGTTGCATATCGAGGGTTTTGTTTTGCTGATGGAGGTTCAAGGCATGGTGGGAGATGCCATTTGCAAGGTATTCCCACTAACCTTGAGTATGGCTGCTATTCTGTAGTTCAGAAGTCTAACTCCAGGGAGCATCAATAGTTTATCCCAGCTCAGTAAGTCATTTGTTCGGCACTTTAAGGGGGCGTGCGCCCCAAAGAAAACAGTCGGGGAGTTGAGACTCGTGAAGTAGGGGGATGACGAGCCCCTGAAGATTTTCATTGAACGACACCATATCCTGGTGCTCGAGGTTGGGGGTACGAGTCGCTAGAGGCTCTGGAAGGTTTGAAGGGGGGCCCTGAAAGTCGGGAGGCTGTGGACCTATCTACGGATCCAGGAAACGCCGGACTATGCCACCGCCCTGGAGACGGCCCGAATGTTTGTTTCGTTATAAGAGGAGGATAAGGTCGCCCGGAGGGGCACAACTACCTAGGAAAAAATGGTAAGGGCGGAAGTTCCTCGGAGACCAGATAGATAATTCAGGAAGCCACCTCCGAGGCAGATGGAGTTCAGGCCGATGCCTCCGAATAATCAGGAAATGAGGGTTCCGGCCTAGGGGAACCATGTGGCTGAGGGAGCCGCGTATGTTCCATTGAATAAGCTGTTGGGACAAATCGTCATGGAGATCCAGGGCAAAGGCCTTTTGACAGAGCCAGACTTGAGGAAGTACCCGCCGGATATGAGGAATGAGAGATCCTACTATATGCACCATAATTTGAAGGGGCATACCACGAACGGTTGCAAAGACTTACATGAGCAGGTAGAAAACCTGGCCCGAAATGGTTATTTAAATAATTACATCGACCATTAAGTCATGGCGGCCAGGCAGAGATCGAACCGCAGAGAGATATACACCATTGCGGGTGGGAGAACGCTGACCGGAGACTCTAACCGGTCTAGAAAGAATTACTGTCGGGTTCGAGGGCCAGAAGTATTGGCAATGGAACGGGCCTCGGGAATTCAGATTGGTCGGTCGGTACCAGTGATGTTTACAGATGAAGATGCTCGAGGGGTGAGCTTCCCCCATGATGATGCACTGATAATCAAGGCGGTGATCGGCGGTACGGAGGTAGACATGATCTTGGTGGATCCCGGGAGTGCGGTAGACATAATTTACAATGAGGCTTTGAACGGGCTCGGGGTAGAATATGCAACTGTGACTGATGACGGGACTCTCATGTACGATTTAGGGGGTTCAACAGTCGTTTCTTTGGGTAGAATACAGTTGGCTATGACGATTGGGACCCATCCCCGGGCTCGGACGATTATGATGAACTTCACAATGGTAAACTGCATGAGCAGTTACCAGGTCATTGTTGGTCAGCCATTTATGATGAAGACCAAGGCCGCGATGTCGTGTTACTATTTAAAGTTGAAGTTTCCTACCCGGGACAGGATTGAGATTGTATGCGGAAACCAGAAAGCAGCCCGTAGTTGCTTTGCTACCGTCTCGAGTGAGACTCTCTGCATTGAAGAAGGTGGCCGGAAGAGAAAATGAAGTGAGGACGGGGAGGGGACGAGCAAAACTCCGGGTCCTCGCCCAAAGAAAGTTGCCCGGTTAGGGGCGGTTGAGGAGTTGGAATCGGTGGCACCGGAGAGGCATATAAAAGTAGGGGCTGGCTTAGAAGAAGCCCTGAAACGGGACCTGCTGAAGTTATTAAATCAGTAACCTGATGTTTTTACATGGGGACATGGTGATATGCCCGGTATAGATCCAAAATTTATCAACCACCGATTGGCGGTACATCCGGCCCACAAACCGGTCAAACAGAAAAGAATGATATTCAACCAAAAGCGGTGCGAGGAGATGGGTGTCGAGGTAGAGAAGTTGCTGAAAGCCGGGTTTATCAGAGAGGTGAAATACCTGGACTGGGTATCGAATGTGGTTTTAGTGAAAAAGCCTAGCGGGAAGTGGAAGATGTGCGTGGATTTTACCAACCTCAACAAGGCTTGCCCGGAAGACAGCTTCCCATTGCCGAAGATAGACCAATTGGTGGACTCAACAACCTGCCACGGGCTGCTCAATTTTATGGACGCATTCTCGGGATACAACTGTAGGGGTTGGTGCTCAGAGCGCCAATTCCCGGTTGTATTTTGTTAAATACTTCTGTAAAACATTATTATTGATAATAATATATGCAGTTTCTATAATATAATCTAATCTTTTATATGGTAAAGACGTAATGACCTTAGAATGATTAGTCATGGTACAGTTGCAAAAGCGTCGCAACGGACATTGTGAAGTATCATGACGTTGTCATTCTCAGACAGTTCCTGGTCAAGGTTTACACTACTTGGTCAGTAAAGTAAACCCGTTGAGACCGGTACATGTCGTATACTGGAATATATGATTCCAATGGTTTCTCAATGAACCATTAGTCTTGGAGACTAGTATAGACGTGTAGGTGTTTATAGCGGATAAACACTGAACGACTCACCGAAGATTCTTAATGGATGGTACACCAGCGTCAATAAGAATCTTCTTGGGTTGAGTAGCACTTGTGATTCTTAGACTTGAGATGCCATTGTGGGCACATGAGACATCTTCTACACTTAGATGGCAGTCACGTCACCGATCTATTTAGATCAGACCTCCGCCTGTTCGTTGGGTGTAGATAGATCCTCAGGGTGTCCTATGTGTATCAAGATAGGATCCGTCAGTTCTGTGTACCAGAGCATAGGTAGTCCATATGATTAGCAATCAGATAAAACCATGGGCCCGTGGTAAGTTTAGAAGCTAGTTCTAAACATTCTTTTTGAGATTGCTAATAGAATAGTCGACTGGATAGTCCCGATAGAGATTTGACGTTTACATCTATATCTCTGGGATTTATCCGGATACCTGTGACGGAGGAATTATACATTTGCGATGACCTCGACCTGTATGGTTCAGCGAGATTATCCGTGATCGTCATAATCTACGGGTGGATAGATTATGGACACGAAATTAGATTTTGTGACGGATATACCTGAACCTAGAGAGTCTCAATAATGAAACATACTCGTTGAGCACTAGAGCAACATAAATAAATAATATTGATTATTTATAAAGTCTTTTAATGGTTAAACGCAAGTTACATGCTAAAGAGACTAGATAGTCATTTGCTTAATTATTGTGTATTTACATTTAATACTTGATTAATTTAAATACACATTAATTAATAGTCAAAATGAGTTATTTGACTTATTTCCTAAAAGAATATATGTTTTTAATATTTAATGTAAATATTATACATATATTTAATATATTTGTATTTGATTAATAATTGATTATTTAATTGTTAAATGATTAAATTAATTAAAATATAAATATCTTATGTTAGGATAATTAAAGTTAATGATGTTAGTTGCATTTGTTGACCAAAATAAATATCTAATAAAGTTGTTTGTAAGATATTTGTCAAAGTTGACCAAATGCATTTGAAATGAAAATTGAAATGAAAACTTGTATTTTTGTCTTGTAAATTTCGGCCAAGGCTAATTTTTGACAAGTATAAATTGTTTTCATTTGCTTTTCATTTAACTTAACCTAATACACATTTCACAAAAGGAAAACTCCATTGAAGAAGAAAGCTTAAGAACTTTGAGAAAGAAAGAAAAATCCAAGAAAGCTTGATTTTAGTAAGTTTTCTCCAACTTACTATTAGTAGGGAAATTGTTCCTTAGGATCTAGGCTTTCATATTTGATATCCTTAGGTTATTTCTTTCTTTGTTCTTTGTGGTTTTGTTGATGGAAAACTTTGGTGAAATTGTAAAGCATGTATAATGAAGAAAGGATATGACTATTGTAGTTATATGTAATCTTTTAAGGTTTATGAAACCATGTTGTTATTCTAGAGTTGTTGACCCACTCTTAAATGACCTAGATTTGATCTTGAGTTGTTTCATTGTGTTGAGACTTGAATTGGATGAAAGATTGATGATTGAAACATTTGATTTAATGTAATTAGCCTAATTTGTCAAATTTATGGAAATTGAAAAATTAGGGTTCTTAACTAATTCCAAATTTGGGGGTTTTCATATATGTTGAGCATTTGGGTGTGTATATGATGCATGCAAAGTTTCATGTTGATTGGATTTCATTAAGATGAGTTTTGAAGCATGAAATGACCAAATGGCCAAAATGGCACCAAATGGTGCTCTCGGCCAAGTGAGAGGAAATTGGGGATTTTGTGTGTTGGTGTTTTGATGTTTTGAACATGCAAAGTTCATCTTAGAAATGATTTAGAATCATTCAAAATTGATTGGATCAATTTCGGACTAAAATGGACAAAATACCATATAAGGGTAATTTGGTAATTTCACTTGAATTGATTCATTTGAAATTTTATTTCATTATTTGATTATTGGGTAATTAAATAAATGTGTTATTTATTATTTAATCCAAGAAAAAGTTTTGAAATCTGAAAATCGGATTTTCACCGCTTCCGCTGCGTTACCGGATTCACCCGTATAAAAACCCCTTCAACAACCAGGTCAAGGTGCATCATGGGGACGAGGAGAAGACAACCTTCATCACCGATCAGGGGTTATATTGCTATAAAGTGATGTCATTCGGCTTAAAAAATGCGGGGGCAACATTTCAGAGGCTGGTGAACAAGATTTTCAAGCCCCTCATCGGCACATCAATATTGGTGTACGTTGATGATATGATAACAATGTCCAAAGAGCCAGGTTATCATGTGGCCGATTTGAAGATGACTTTTGAGTTACTGAGGAAGCATAGTTCTGAGGTTGAACCAGGAGAAATGTGCTTTCGGGGTGGCCTCAGGAAAGTTTTTGGGTTACATGGTGAGCTCCCGAGGCATAAAAGAGAATCCTCAGAAGATCCAAGTTGTACTGGATTTAAAATCCCCCAGGACAGTAAAAAAAAGTTCAGAGCCTAGCAGGTCAGGTGGCCGCATTAAATCGGTTCATTTCCCGAGCAATCGACAAGTGCCACCCATTCTTCAAGATCATCAAGAAGGCGAAGAAATAGGTCAACTGGACGACGAAATGCAATGAGGCTTTCCTGTAGTTGAAGCAATATTTGACACAGCCCCCACTCTTGGCTAAGCCGATCCCATGTGAAATTTTATTCCTATATTTGGTTGTTTCTGAGCATGTTGTGAGCTCAGTTTTAGTGCAAGAGGCCGATAAAGTCCAAAGGCCGGTATATTATGTTAGTAAAGCTTTGTTAGATACTGAGACCAGATACTCGATCCACGAATTGGTGGTTTTGTCTTTAATTACTGCGGCCCAAAAGTTACGACCTTACTTCCAGGCCCATCCCATCGGGGTTTATACCAACCATCCTCTGAGACAGACTCTGCAGAAGCCGGAGGTCTCGGGTAGACTGGTGAAGTGGTTGGTAGAGCTTAGTGAGCATGACATTTTTTACCTGCCAATAGCAGCGGTGAAGGGTCAAGCCTTAGCAGACTTTATGGCTGAGTTCACAAGGTCCCAGATTTTAACCGTTGTGGAAAACAGATGGGAGTTGTCGGTGTACAGATCTGTCAGCTCACAGGGTCGTGGGGCCGGGATTGTATTGAAAAATAGTGAATGTGAGGAAGTGGTGTACGCCCTGAGATTCGCCTTCGAGGCCACAAACAACGAGGCCGAGTATGAGGCAATTCTGGCCGGTTTAAGGTTGTGTACGGTGATGGGTGTTCGTGATGTGGTTGTGAAGAGTGACTCTCTGCTGGCCGTCCAGCAGTTGAAGGGAGAGTTCCAGGCCAGGGAGCCGAATATGATAACATACATGGTCGAAGTGAAGAAGTTGGCTGGAAGAATGGGGAACAAACAATTTAAGCAGATCGGCGCTGGGAGGATAACTATCAGACAGATTCTTTAGCTCGGCTCGCATCGTCAATCAGATTGGAAAAGCCCAAAACAATCCCTCTGATCTGTCTTCAAGAAAAGAGTGTGGGAGAGCCCAAAGTGTTGGAATTGGAGGCCGAAAATGATTCTTCTTGGATGCAGCCGATCAGGAAATACTTTAAGACTGAGGAAGTACCAGAGGAAAAGAAGGAGGCAATGAAGTTGATGTACAAAATCACAAAGTTTTCCCTGATTGAAGGAGTTTTGTACCGAATGGGCTATACGGTGCCACTCTTGAGATGTCTCGCAGATGAGGAAGCCGACTATGTGCTTAGAGAAATTCATACAGGGATTTGTGGGAGTCATGCCGGGGGATAATCAATTGCCTTTAAATCTTTGAGGCAAGGGTTCTACTGGCCAACCATGCATCAGGATGGGGTAAATGTGGCTCGGAAGTGCGAAGGGTGCTAGAAAAATGCCAACATCCACCACTAGCCAGCAGAACCATTGACTACTTTATCCAGCCCATGGCCGTTCGCCCAGTGGGGGCTAGATATCATTGGGCTGATGCCGTCAGGGCGAGGGCAGACTAAGTATGTAATCGTTGCCATTGATTACTTCACCAAGTGGGTGGAAGCCGAACCTCTGTCCGCAATCACAGAAAAGATAGCGACTGACTTTGTAAGGAAGAATATTATCTGCAGGTTCGAGATTCCCCGAACCATCGTCACAGATAACGGGAAGCAGTTCGATAACAAATGATTCAGGAAGCTCTGTGAGGACCTCCAAATTGCCTAAAGATTCGCTTCACCTGCCCATCCCAAGTTTAATGGACAGGTTGAGGCAACCAACAAAACTATAAAGGCAAATCTTAAGGCCCGGCTCGGAACTTGCAAGAGGTTATGGGTCAAGGAGCTACCAGAAGTATTGTGGGCACACCGGACGACCTGTAAGGATTCCACGTGGGAAACTCCATTTTCCTTAGCCTACAGATGTGAAACGGTTATTCCAGCAGAGATCAGGATGACTATACACAGGGTTCAGCATTTTGACGACAGGCAGAATGAAGAGCTCGTCAGGAATCACCCCGACCTGATCGAAGAAAAGAGGGAGAAGTCGGCTATAAAGACAACGATCTATCAACAAATAATGGCCCGTTTCTATGACAAGAAGGTTCGGACCTGGTACTTTCTTCCGGGAGACCTAGTATTAAGAATGGTTACCTTGAACACCCAAAAACCAGAGGAGGGCTTGTTGGGTGCTAAGTGGAAAGGGCCGTATAGAGTTGTGG
This sequence comes from Zanthoxylum bungeanum, assembly GCA_019454045.1. NCBI lineage: Eukaryota > Viridiplantae > Streptophyta > Magnoliopsida > Sapindales > Rutaceae > Zanthoxylum > Zanthoxylum bungeanum. Next base: position 216,417 of record SKCR01003754.1, read on the forward strand.
AGATTGTGAGGCCGGGTGCCTATCTTTTGGAACAGCTGGACGGCACCCGGCTCAAGAAGCCTTAGAATGCCGAGATGCTGAGAAAATACTTCCAGTAGACCTCTTTTTCGAGTTGCGAAGATCCATAGACGACTCGACTATGGTTAGAACCTTATTGTAAAGCCTCTTTTGAAATTACCCACAAAGAGTTGTAGGAAATGCAGTAGATCCCAATAATATGAATATAACTTTCTCTTTTGAATTAAGAAACTTGTCAATTTTACTTGTTTTTTAATTAGACCCGAAAGCTATGTTCAATATTCTGGGGGAATGCTCGATGCGAAGGGATGATCTGAGGTCGGGAAAGATGCCAAACCCGTGGCACGCCAATCACGAGTGTCATTATCAAACCCTCGGGCGGAAGTGTTCCGACCTGGCTTTTTTCATTTTAGAGGATCAGGAACGCTTCAAGGGATGAAGTGCATGTGGGAAAAGCGCGAACCCCTCGTGACACGCCAATCACGGGTGTCATTATCAAACCCCCGAGGCCGAAGCGTTACTACCCCATAACTCGCATTTTTGTGGAGAACCTTGGGATGGCGACTGCGGGGAGGATGTTTCTCCAGTGAAGCAATCGGCCCAACCAAGTCGACTGCATCACCTCGGGATGGCGACCGCGGGGAGGTTGTTTCCCCCATGAAGTAATCGGCCTAACAGAGTCATCAACATCACATCGGGATGGCGACTGCGGGGAGGTTGTTTCCCCCGTGAAGCAATCGGCCTAACTGAGTCAGCAGTATCACCCTAGGATGGCGACCGCGGGGAGAGTGTTCCCCCGTGAAGCAATCTGCCTAACCGGTTTATGGGAGGCGACTGCGGGGAGTGTGTCCCCGTAGGTTTAGCTTGATCGCTCGGATCAGGAGAAGCATGGCACGGGGAGGTTTCTGCCCTCGTGGCGTATGTAGGCTCCAGAGCCGCCCATCATGAGGAGGTTTTTACCCTTAGGGTCTCGGCCGCTCACCGATCCGTATCCCGGCTTACCGGGAAGTTGAATTGTAAGATTCAAAATTGTGTTTTGGAGTTTGGAGGCACCATGTAGGACACTGCATCAGGACGCTATTGTTATCTTTTTTCTCTCTTTAGGGAGTATGTGCTAAGTCACCTCCACTGTTTTGACCTTGCTTTACTTCTGTTTTGTTTTTCGCCGGTGCCTGGCAAGGGGACGCCCGTACCATGACCTGCAGAGCCTCAAAGGTTGAGTTTCTTCCCTTCTGTATAAGTCTCGGCTAGAATTCGGCTCGGGGCTGGATTTGTTCCGCCGAGGCCTTATGGTTTATTCGGCTCGGGGTAAAAATCGTTCCACCGAGACCTTATTATTTATACGGGATACGGCTTGGGGCTGGATTTGTTCCGCCGAGGCCTTATGGTTTATTCGGCTCGGGGCATGATCCGTTTCACCGAGGCCTTATTGTTTATGGCTCGGGGCTGGATTTGTCCCGCCGAGGCCATGTGTTATTCTCAGCTCGGGGTCGGGTTACGTCTCACCGATGCTATCTCATCGGTCTGGGGACGTATCATTCCCCCAAAGCCAAGTGTTCTTCTCAACTTGGGGTCGGGTTACGTCCCACTGTATGCATTTAATTTCGACTCAGGGATGGACTATCCCCGCGTGGCCAGACTCTAGTTGGTCAGTTACAGGATCACATGCAAAATGAGTTACAAAGGCAGAAGATGGAATACAAAGTGCATTATGGGAAGAAGTTTTTATAGTTATTACAAAAAAAGTAAAATGTATTTGATCTAAGTTTACATAGGGCCCCGTTCGGGTTACCCTTTTACTAATCAGCCTGTGCATGGGCAATTGCTTCTTCTTCCACGGGCCCGGATGGCAGCTGGCCTGGCTCGGTCTGGGGAGGAGGGATAATGGATTCCATCTGGACGGTTGGAGGGACTTCGGCAGTTTAAGCTTCAGGAGCAGGAGCCTCAATTTGGTTCTCTTCAGGGGCTGGAGACATTGGAGCGGTTGAAATGGGTTCGGGATCCAGCACTTCTTTTGGTCGGGTGGGGAGCCATTTTTTTTGAATTCCTCTTTTGATAGCTCCCATTTGCAGAACTGGACGGCGGCATGAATGGTCTCTATATCTAGGTCCGGCATCATAAACGAGATGATGGACGTACAGTCGGCGACCCCCTCAAGCCTGATCGTATCCCGCTCGGCCTCCAACTCAATTCCTTTTTATTGAGCTCCTCACAAGCTCGTTCCATCTCTTTATTTTTGGCCCTCAGTTTGGACTCGGCACTGCACACTTCCACCTTCAGGATCCTATTGTCAACCTGGGCAGCCTCCAAATCTTTCTTGGCAGCCTCAACATTTTTACTTTCCAGAGAGGCGGCAGTCCTGAGAGATTTATTCGTTGTAAGAGCCTCGACAGCGGCCAGCTCCAGGTTTTTTATTATTTCGTCTTTATTTGCCAGTGCGGCCTCAAACTCGGTGATCTGACTCTAGAGTCTCTGTGTCTGACCACCCTCGGAGAGAAGACTCGTCAGTAGGTCTTTATTCCGGGCCATCACATAACCCATCTGTAAAAAAAACAAATGGGGGTTAAGAGTTTTGTATATCCGAATACATAACGAAACGGGGAAGGATGTTTACCTCGATAATCCGGGCAGAGAACTTGTAGATGATTTCCTAATGAGAAGTCCTCGAATTTTGGGATTCGCTCGGGAGGGACCATCTCGGCCATTAGATTAATTGTCGGCACAAGGTGAGTTGTGGCATCCCTGACTTTCTCGCTCAGGTCGTCCGTGCCGATCACAACGGCACTTTTGCCCTTTTTGGAGGAGGCCTTTACATCATTTCTCTTTATCTGGGCAGTCTGTCTCTGGCCAAAGGTTGCTCGTCTTCTTCCTCATCCACCAGTTCGACCTCTCCAACCCCAATCAGTCGCCTTCGTTTGCTAACTGGCCTCGGAGGGCTAGCAGGTCGGGCTGGTGATATTGGTAGTGCTCGTGATGGGGAAATAAAGACCGGAGCAGTGCGCCGGGCCACATCTTTGGATTTCTTTTTGACCTCGGCAGCTTTGGGCCATTTCCGAGAAGACCCAACCTCAGCCGGATTGGCCTCTTTTGCTACACCTTCCAATTGATCAAGGTAATTGGGCCGCCTCGACATTCCTGCAGATTACAAGGCAAAAAATATGATCAATTCGGAATCCGAGTAATTTTAAGTCATCAGTGTGTTAAGCAAACAAGAAGATCAGTTAGAAAGTCAGTAAGGATCTACCTAGCCGCCCCGGGGCCTTCGGTGGAGCAGTCCGGATAAGGCCCAACTCAACAAATGATGCATCATTGACCAGATTCTTCCAGTGGTCGACATATTTTCGGGCGAGCATTATCCGTACTCGAACCCTATGAGAAACTTTGGGAGAATCCCTCCAGTAGGCTGAGAATGATCGAGGAGTTAGAATTTTATAGTAAAAATTGGGAAATAACAACACTAAGAGATTGATTCCTAACCTCCCGCCCTGAAGATATCTGGGACTTCTGTCTCCTCTTCAAACGTAGACAGAGTCCGACCCCAATCTCCCGTGGCCCAGAACCACGTATCTTTGAAATTCTTATTGGAGTCGGGAAGTTTACGGACGATGTTCGATGACTCGACATAGGCAGAAAGATAGTACCAACCATGATGTGTTCTTGGGTTGGCCTTCAACCTATACATTCTCTTCACCTCTTCAAGGGTAGGTTCACCAAGGCCTGCCCGATGCCAAATTACGTACAGATCGGCCAAAATTCTCCAACTGTTCAAGCTCAGCTGGCAGGGAACGATATCCATTTCGGCCAGCATCCAGGCGAAATAACGTTGTATGGGTAGCCGAAGTCCGTATTCAAAAAAAGCTGGGAGGAGAGCAACCGACCCCTCGTCAGGTTGACTTACGCGATCCATTGGACGGGGGACTTCCAGGGCAATGTCTATAAGAATCTCATAATGTTGACGGAGCGAGGCTAGAGCATCCTCAGTCATTTTAGAAGGTCGGTTCATGTCTAATGCCGAGCAGTCAAGTTTACTGGATTCCGGATCCTTCCTAGGAATTCTGTGGTGATAGGTGTCCTCCTCAATCTCAGAAGGGGTAGGGGTGGTATCAAGGTCTTCTACGCTGGCTGAACCCGAGCTCGAGGAAGTTTTTTCAGCACGAGTGGATTGAGGTTTGGCAGGTCTTGCTGAGGAAGATGCGATGTCAGACATTCCTGATACTCGAAACGGGTGAGAAGGTCAGTCAGAAGTTAGTTTCAAATACCGGGGACTCAGAAAGCTACACCAAATTTCTGAGAACCTAGGTGTACACTCTCTATATGTCCTAGCAACAGCCACAAACAGTAAATTTTTTCCTAAAAGTATCGAGCCAAACACAAAACCCCAAATAACCCAGAAGTACCTATATCCTAACCTACTACTAATCGTCCCACAATAGGCACATGCATCACAAAAACCCAAAGCATCCAAAACCGAGACATGCTTCACAACACACAACATGAACACAAAAACACAAAAAGAAAGACAACAAAAATCCATGACCCACGAAAAATAAAAGCAAAGAGGTCGTGCAAAAGTTTACTTGATTCTGCTTGAAGGTCTGGAAGCTGCTCTGCACAGTCAGGTCGCTCGTGATCTCACTAGTCACAGTTGGGAGAGGAAAGAGCTCTTGCAGTCGGGGCAAATTCGAATTTTTGTAAAAAAGAAGAAAAATACTTACTTTACTTTCTTATAGTCGGTTCAATGTATCTGAGACCGTTGGATTAAGAAAGAGCCTCAGATATGCGCCATGTGTCGATTTTAGGAGTGATCTGTTTGAATTGGATGAACGGTCGAGATTGGGCGTCCCTTTGGCTGACGGTGAGCGGTCGATTTGTTTTGCTTTTGGTGGGAAGCCAACGGATGGATGACAAGTGTCAGACTCATATTAAACCCTAGAAATGATTTGATAGGCATTTAAGAGAGTGTGACGTTTGCGCGTCTCGAGGGACGACTCCCAGAAGGGTAACAGGGGGATTTCACTTTGGCCGGGAAAGGCAGTCGTAAAGACTTTCGGCCGAGCACATAAATTGCACCAAAGACGAGATGTTTTCGGGCCGAGGTGATTTTTTCTTTCTTGGATTTCGAAAGCCGGCTGTCAGTTGATCAGCCACACCATTCTTTTTGTAGTTCCCGGCACCAACTCGTACACTTGTTGGAACCGAGAACTAGGGGACAGATGTTGGTGGTAATTTCTAGCACCAAGGCATCTGAGCAGTGCGGCAAGGGTAGAGAGGGTATTTTCCTCATATGGGAGTCCAGCTTCCATAAGGTTTGATTCTCTCCCTTGACCAGCCTCTTAGTACCGGCCCGACCTTCAGAGTAGTGCCGACCATATGATGTGGCGTGTTCTGACGATTATTACCGACCACTTTATGATCCGACATCGACCACATGACATGTTCGGGCATTATCAGATCGGCATAAGCATTCTCGGCTCAGAAGATCATTGTGACCGACCTCTTGGAGACCGATCTGTTGGCAGGGTATTCCAGACTCTTCCTTATATCATTCTCCATCGCTTGATCCTCTCAAGGTTCGTAACATCGCTATCACATGGGGCAGAGTGTAAGAAAGGGGAAGGGGTGAAACGTCACTATCACATGGGGCATAGTACAAGGAAGGTTTGAAACGTCACTATCACATGAGGCAGAGTACGAGATAAGGTGAAGGGGCAGGATAAAGAGGTAGTAGGTTTGTTCTCGCCCAGGTAGTTGTGGGGAAGAGAGCCGATCAACGATTCAGAAATCCATGTGGGTGACATCACCTAGGTTCGGGAACGGTGCTACACGTTCACTAGTATAAAAGGGGAGGGAAAACACATTTGTAAAGGTTAGTTAGTGGATAGTCAAAAAAGATCTTAAAAAAGAGAATAGAACTATCTTGTAAAAGGCAGAACACAAACAGCTCGGTTCCACTTTGACCAGTCGTAAAATAGGTCGGCCGAGCTCATTCCAGTAATAAAACACCCCCACTCATTTTGTGCCCGTGGACGTAGGCTGGATCCATCCCGCCGAACCACGTAAAAACTCTTTGTTGATTGTGTGTTTTATCCGCTTTTTGTCAAAGTTTTCTTTTGGTCCCTCATAACCAAACAAATTCACAGTTGGGGGAGGATTGTCCCGGGAGCTCTATCCCGATATTGCCCCTGAGACCAAAATCACCCGTGAACACAACTATTATAGATGGGAGATGACGGATCAAAATGGTATCAAGCTACAAATCAACGAATATATACCATAAGCTGCTGAAAGATTTGAAGGTTGAAAACATCAATTTGCAGGAATAATTTGTAGCCGGAATGTTGATTGAGAGGCTGTCAGATTCCTGGAAAGACTACAAGCAACAATTGAAGCACAAACAGAAATAGCTATCTCTTGCATATTTGATCATGCATATCATTATTGAAGACATGAACAGGAGAGAATCCAAAACTGCCAAAGCAAAGAAGATAACGTCAAAAGCAAATTTGGTTCAAGACAAATCACACCAAAAAAAAAGTAAGATTCTAAGAAACCCGATTATATGCTCAAAGCCACTAACCCCACTGTAAAAAAGAAGGGTTCTTGTTTTGTTTGTGGAAAGCTAGGTCATCATGTTCCTCAATGCAGAAGACGAGGAAGAAATGACAATCCTCCTAAACCAAAGGCGAACTTGGTTGAAGGAGATGGCATAATTGTTGCTGTCATTTCTTAAGTTAATATTGTGACCAATGTGAAAGAATGGATGGGATACTCTAGTGCTGCCAGGAATATTTGTGCTAACAAATATGCCTTTACCTCCTACACTCCAGTAGGGGAAGAAGAAGAACATGTGTATGTGTATCTTGGGGATTCTCGAGCTGCCAATGTTCTTGGTAAAGGAAAAGTTATTCTCAAGCTCACATCTGGCAAGACCTTGGCTCTCAATGAAGTGCTTCATGTGCCTAATATTAGAGCAAATTTAATTTCTATGGCTCTATTAGGAAAGTTTGGGATTAAAGTGTCATTTAAATATGACAAGATTGTAATGACCAAGAATAATGTTTTTATGGGCGAAGGCTATTGTAATTAATTAGGGTCTCTTTGTACTCAATGTTTCTAAAAATTTAAATGGAAATGCATTTACTTCTGCTGAAATGATTTACTCTTACGATGTGTGGCATGCTAGATTAGGATATGTGAGTATTTCTTATATTAAGATAAGAAAATGCAACAACTTGGTTTAATTTCTGACATTGGAAATACATGCATGGATAAATGTCAAATATGTACTGAATCTAAATTGACGAAGAAATCATGTAAATCTGTTAATTGAGAATCTGAATTATTAAGTTTAATTCATATTGATCTAGGCAATTTAAAACAGACTATGAGTAGAGGCGGTAAAAAATATTACATAATATTTATTGATGATTGTTCTAAATATACTAAAGTATGCATACTTTGCAGTTCTTGAATAATAAATAAAATAAAAATCATATAATTATGTGATTTATATATTTTCCATATTCTCTCATATTCGTATGATTCATGATAAATAAGACATGAGTTACCAACGATAAATCATAATTTAATAGGCTTTTAGTTAATGTTATGATCTGACAATTATGCAAGCCGTGAATCACTAGATTTTCTTTTCAATTTTTCAAATCCTCCAACCTCTCAACTTCTCCAAAACTTTTCATTTTCTTTACTAACTATTGAAAGTTATTAATTTATAGCGTATTTAATTAATGTTCTGATATACCACGCAAGATAAATTATAATTTAATATGCTTTTAATTAACGTTATGGCCTACCAAATAAATAAACTTTGAATCTCTAGATCATCTTTTAAACTTTTCAAATTTTTCAACCTCTAACCTTTTATTTTATCAACTTCTCCAAACTTTTCATTTTCCTTACTAATTATCGAAAGTTGTTAATTTGAAGCGCATTTAATTAATGTTATGATATGCCAAGTGTTTGGTCCAATGAGTTGATTCTTGACCTGTCATTTGGGAGACCATGATTCAACTCATGTGAGCAATATTTATAAGAGCTTAGGACAACACCGAGTTTTACCCACTCAGACGGGGTCCAGTGAAATCTGATATGGGATGGAGAGGGATTTCTCGGTATTAAAAAAAAAAAACTATTGTCAAAAATAATAAATTATAATTTAATAAATCTTTAATTAATGTTATTAGATATCAAGCAAGTCATCGGCCACTAGATTCTCCGTTTTCACTAAGGAATTGTTACTAACTTATTTGTTAGTGGGAGTTCATGATTAACATAATCTATTTAAATAAAAGACATGTATTAATATTGTCTTATCTTTCATTTTTTTTTAATTTTGTATTATTCTAATGGCTCAATTATTTATTAGTAGGAGTTTAATATTCATAAGTTGTATTAATATTAACTATAAAAGTGTCTTTAACCTAGCCAAATTTATGTCAGAGTTTTGTTCTTCATCATAGAAAGAGTATAAAATTGAATAATTAGAAGACACCTTTGTGATTTTGAGAAAATATTAAAAGACTTACATTATTTAGATAATTATGGTGGGATGTAAGATGTAAATTAATTTTATTTCTTATTGATAATTATTATATCTATGAGATGAGCCACACATTGTGGACTACAAATAGCCTGAAAAAGCAATAAATAAACTTTTAAAGAGCAACAAATATTTTCCAAAAATCAAATAATAAAATTAAATCTGTCTTTTTATTTCCACAAACAAACACACCGATTCTGACACCAGCTCCCTGACCGGAAAAAAGTTATATGAGATAAATTTTATAAAATCGTTCAATTAATAAGTGTTATATATCGTAATTTCAAATTCATTGACACATGTGACAGTGGGATCGTCGTTAAGGGTGGCAATGGGTTGGGCCGGGCTCGGACTTTGAAAAACTTAGCCCGAGCCCGACCAAAAAAAATTTGGCCCGGTCCCGGGAAAAACCCGGTCGGGCCGGGCTCGGGCCCAGGCCAAATCCGGCCCGAATTTTTTCCAAAAAAAAAAAAAAAAATCAAATACAATTTATATTATATAAATACATCATCAAAATTAAAAACATACAAAAAAAATATATTCACACTATATACAAAGACAATTCACAATTTAAATGATACAAACAAATAAAAATGCTATAAATATATTAAAAAAAAAGTGTATATATATATATATATATATATTTTTTTTTTTTGATTTTGGCCTGGGCCGGAGCCTGAGCCTGAACCTGGCTTTGATCAAAGAGTCCGGCCCAAAATTTTTTTGTACCGGACCGAATCCGGACTTTTCTGCCCTCCTTAACCATCGTATATAAAATTTTCTCGCAAGGGCCCCACTCAGACCAATGCTTTTTGGCCTGAACCTAACTCTTCTTCTAGTACGTGCCGCATGTACCAACACAGCTGGTTTCCGTTTCCATTCGCACGTGCCAATCCGTTCTTTGCTTTTCCTCTCACTGTAATGAGATTCTCACCTGAACACATTTCTTGGATATGCATGCAATACAAAAATTCTACAATCACAGAAAACGCACATAATTTCTTCACATTTCCCGCAAAAAAACCTAAATTAGGTTTTGACATTTCCGAATCCAAATCAAATAAGAAAAAAAAAAATTAAATGTGATCTTCATTGTAACAGATCCATAACAAGTTCTTAAAATAAGCGATAAAAGAATCAAAGAGATTTGTAGAAGGTGAAAGCGGAAATGGAGTCGATAATAGCACGCGCCTTGGAGTACACGTTTAAGTACTGGCTCAAATCTTTCTCTAGAGATCAGTTCAAGCTGCAAGGCCGTACCGCACAGCTCTTCGATTTAGGTATAATTTCGCTTAATTTAAAGTTGATTTATTGCGTGATCGCTTCATTAAGCTGATGTGTTTGAATTTCATTGAATGATTAGATATAAATGGAGATGCGTTGCATGCAAGTATGGGATTGCCACCGGCGTTGCAAGTGACCACCGCCAAAGTTGGAAAATTAGAAATAATTGTCAGTAATTTTGATAATGATGTTTAGTTTCAATTCATTTTTGGCATTGATTTAACATATTAATATCTTTATTTTTATTTTTTTTGGTTGAATCTGAATTGCGATGGGTGTTTGTTTGGATTCTGAGAGGACTATGCAAATCTAAGGAAAATTTAAGAGTTTCGATCATTTCTCCATTGTTTAGGTGAATTTGCTGCATTGTATAAATTTTTTTGTTAGATCGGATTATCTGGTAATGATTCATTTAGTATAGAAGTGACACTGTTGCTGTAAGTTGTTTCATTCCTAATCTTAAGTAATGAATGGTGTCAGGACTAAATTGAACTGTTGATTACAGTTATTTCGGAAGGGAAATTAGATTCTTCTTTAATACCAATTCTTGTTTGACTGTCTATTTTGATAATAAGAAAAATCAAAGAAATGGTAATTGAAGACTTGAGAGGTTTCTGCAACTGTGCTGGTCAATTCTACACTCAGGATTAGCTAAATTATGGTTATGATTTTATTTAGTGAGTTATTTTCAATCGAAGTGATAATTTAACTTTTATATAAATATGTTCTTTGGATTTTTCTTTTTATCAATTAAACTTCTATTGTCTCATTTTATGCTTTCTGTTCTGTGATTGGTTGTCTAATTTAGCTTTAGTCATTTACTATCTATGAATAGCTTCCCTCAGTAAGTAATGTACAAGTAGAGCCAATTGTTCTGCAAGTTGATAGGCTTGATTTGGTTCTGGAGGAGAACCCAGACAAGGATGCCTGTAAGAAGGCAAGCAGGTAATGCAATTTCATGTTGCTCACTGAGTTATCTTTTCTGTGGACGAGCACAGTCATTATTGCATTCTTAGTTAAACATTTTGGTCTCTGCTTTTTCCACTTGCAGTACCCCGACTCCCGCTAGTGCCGGCAAAGGTAGTGGCTACGGAGTTGCTGATAAGGTCAGATGCCATCTTGGTGTTGTTATAATAGCTTTTGGGTTTTAGAATGAAGTGAACTGCAAAACTAAGACGCGCATATGATAATTTGTTGGTTTTTTTTTTTAATCTCCTTCTCATGATGATAGTGGAAGTTTTATTTACTTGAAAGACATGTAATTCAAGAAACCTTTTGCTTAAGGAATAAAAAGACAGATCCAGGTTCCATTTAACCCAACAGAAATCGCACATGTAAAGCTTCCTTTTCAATTGAGAATACACTGTTACATCTTATTTTTAAATATATCTTCCTAACTCAGTCCTCAACATCAATATTAGGAGAAATGGAGAATTCTCCTCAAGAGTCTTCTGTGTGGATTTTCTTTATTTGTTTGATCCATTGAATGCCTTTGGACGAAAATATGAAAGAAATCCATTATTTATTATTATACCAAGGCATCTAATTATGCTTTTGTGTTTGTTTGTAGTGTCTTATTTTAACTTTTTAAGCTTTTGTTGAGTTGAGATTAGCAAGTTTGATCTCCTACTTTAATGCCTCTACCAAGTACTGACTTGTTTGGACTTTGGTGTACTTAAGTTGAACCTTATAAGTAGTTCTAGATCACACTCCTTCCTGATATTATTATTTGGACCCAGGATCCATGTTAATGGGGATTAATAAAGGTTCTATGCAAGTACCCAGGTTGCCTAGCTGATGTAGTTCTTCCTTGTGTTGCGTGAGATTCTTTTTTACATCCACATAGTTGTAGCCAGTGAATATGATTACATATTGACTTGTTATAATTATCAGATTGCAGATGGAATGACTTTACAGGTTAATACAGTCAATCTTCTACTTGTAACTAGGGGAGGTGCTCAACGCGATGGAGGAGCATCTTGGTGAGTTCTTGCTGCCTTTGCATATTTGTATATTAAGAGCAATTGATAGTTGAATACTATTTTTCCCATTAATTTTATATCCGTAATAGTGGGAAAGGAAGACCCGGCTCCAACTCCAAGTAGATCAAGAATAATGAAAAAATTATGAGTTCAAATCAATCAAATGTTCTTACTAAGCTACTAGTCAAAAATAAAAATTATTTTATACTTGCCCGAGCCTTGGCGGCCCTCCAGTTGTCAACCCCAATCTATACAAGTGGTTTGAGAATGAACCCACATTTTTGAAAAGTTCTCTTAGGTTCATTATTGAAACTTCAAAAATGTTTTGTGGATGTAAAAATTGATAAATTTTCATATATTAAATTAATATTTTATAAGTAGTTGTATTGATAAATCCACGTCATTTGCAATTTCAGTTCGAAATAATTAATGATGAGTTCATTTTCTTGAATTTAAAATAGACACATTTTGTTATGAGTTATAAATTTTAAGTAGAATTAATAGAAAAGTAACTATGTATCAAAATATTATAATCTATTTATTATATTTTACAATTAGAAGTTCATAATTCATCTATTATAAATTTACAATTATTATTAATAAATGTGTGCCTCATGTCTGTGAGGCGTGCACCTCTCGTTTCTTGCCTCACGTCTCGTTTCTCGCCTCACGTCTCGTTTTTCAGGCTCTCATCGCCTTGGCGTGCCACTCGCCCCTAACAACATTGGGCCGCCTTGATGCCGTCTAGGCGCTAGCCGATGCCTGGCCATTCTGATTTAC